>MU786562.1:0-33528 GCA_026770625.1 Nicotiana glauca | reverse complement strand
TCTGAATCTTAAATAAAAAACGAATTCCGTTTCGATTGTCCTTAAAGTGGAAAAACTCCTTTCTTACTATATCCCTTCCCGGGGTGTAGTAAAAGCTGATAAAGCTTCGGTAAAAAGGAGGTGTGACATGTCTGAGAGTCCAGGGTCCTAAAGTGGAACCCTAACTTGAACACAAAAATCCAGATTGCCAAAGGAAACCCCAAAATCTTAGGGTTTCAAATTGAATCAAATACAAAGATGAGGAGGCAACAGGCTTAGGGATTTCTTTTCAGAAACTCATGAGAAAACATGCAAATAAATAGAAAGATCAAGCAAACAGAGTGAAGAAGCTAATCTGAAGCATAATGAGAGAACACTAATAGTAGAGGAAACATTAGAAGTAACACATGCTTAAACAGATCTTTTAGGAGAAAACTTTAAACACGGTAAAAAAAATAGCAAGAATAGTGAGAGAAGCACATCAAATCATAGAGGAAGAAGAAGCAAAATCATGGTGAAAAGGCATGCGAGAACATGGCATAGAAAACACAGTAGAAGAATATACAAACACGGAGTATAAAGCCCGGCAAAAGAATATACAGGAACATAGTAGAGAAAGTACATAAAACACAGTAGAAAGTAAGTGAGAACATGATATAGGGAACATAGTAAGAGAAACAACACGAATAATAGAGAAGAAAAGTCATAAAACGCTTAAATACTTTCCAGAAAACCCTAAATCGGAAAAGACGGGTTTCTGAAAGTGATTTTCAAAAGAAAAAATTAGGGAAATCATTTGAAAAACCCAAGTGTAGCATAGATACACAACAGCCCTAAAGAGAATCGGAGAAAACCTCGAACAGCTAGGGTTTCAGATGAACCCTAGAATGAGAAAGGCTTGGAAAAGGTCTGATCTAAGTCGGTTAATGTTGGAATCAGACTCAAGAGGCTAGGATATGCCGGAACCAGGCCGGATATGGCCGAAAACCTCGAGTCGGCGGAGGTATGAGTGAAGACCTTTAAGTTCTGGCCTTGAACCTTCAATTATGAGGCACATAGGAGCAATAGGAGATGAGCATAGATCATCCATGTCCTGAAAGGCCATAGATTCCGGTGAGTTAGAGGTTGAAAATGGTAGAAGGTGATTAGGGTTTCAAGAACATTCGAGAGAGTTTGAGAGGGGGAGGGTATTCAGAGGCGGCAAATTGAGTAAAATGGGGAATTAGGGTAAGTCGTTTGAGGTTAAAATGGTAAGGGGGAATCATGGCCGTTGATTTGTATGATCAACGGCCTAGATCTAAAAGGGAAGGTAGGAACCGGGTAGGGTCGTTTGAATTGAGTTATGGGTTGGGTCAGATTAAAAAATTGGGCCGGTCCGGTTGGGGTTGAGATTGGGTCAATTTAAAGGTCAAAATTGAAATGTAAAAGGGGTTGTAATTGAAATAAAATGAGGCTAGATGTTAAATAACCAGTTTTACCCTTTTTATTTATAAAAAATAGTGAAATGATTATAAAACAAATTAAAAGCATTGGACCAATAAATAATATACAAATATTTATTAAAAAATGTTTTAACCGATTTTATAATTATAGAAATGCTATTATTCATAAAATAGGCTAAAATTATAATTATATGAATTTAGCTTTTAAAATAACAAATAAATATGTAAAAAATGTATAAAAATTACCTTACCTATATTTTGGTAAAAATATGAGAATACAATGACTGAATCAATAAAATGATAATTTCTGGGAATGATTATTGATTTTATACTGTTAAACTAGGGTAATAAATTATTTTAAAAATTGGAAAAAATAATAAAACACTCGAAAATGCTTATATATGCCTGCATATATTATTTTGAAAGTATTTTGCATATAAAATATATGGTAAAAATTGGGTATCAACAGGTACTATTGCGTGTGTGAGAGTTTATGTTTGAAGGGCGCTCTATTCCTTTGGTTATGGATTGCGGTAGTTTATTTCTGATTGGACGGTTGCTTGTGTATGTCATGAATAGGGCCATTGTGGATCCTTGAAAGATTGTTGGCCCAGTATGGTATGATCAGAATCGGCTTGAGGTCGTTGGTGGGTTTATTGTTAATGTGTGCTCTACGTCAGGTCGGATATGTTCATTCGGCATAGCATTGCTTACGGAGGAGTCTTCGGGCGTTGTATGTAGGGGTGGCAAATGGGCGGGTTGGGCTGAATTTGGGCGGGTCAAGATGGGTTAGGTCAATAAATGGGTCATTACCCAACCCAGCCCAAAGTGTACTTGGGTTAAGATGGGTTGGGTTAAAATGGGCTAAACAATGGGTCATAACCCAGCCCGCCCAACTTGACTCATATTTTAGAACCATGCTCATCTTGCATAAAAAATCTTTTACCTTAAAATATGTAAGTTGACAAATATATTATACGGGTGGGGAGGGTGGGTGGTGTAAAAAAATGAAAAAACATAAAATAGAAAACAAAAAAATTGAAATTAACAAAAAGGGTAAAAAAAAATGAGGGAGTTTGCGCCGGGGGTTTAGGGAAGAGGGATGCCAAAAAAAATTGAAAATACAAAAAAAAAAGTTTTTGAGGGGGTTTGCACGGGGGATTAGGGTGGGTGGGTGGTGCAAAAAAATAAAAAAACAGATTTAAAATACAAAAAAAAAGTAAATTTTTTTGGGGGTTTGTGGGGGGGGTAGAGTGGGTGGGTGATGCAGAAAAACAAAAAATATATAAAAAATAAAGGAAATTGGGCCAACTAAGTAAATTTTTAGATAATTGAGCTGAGATCCTTTGTTTTGGGTGAGTTTCATGGGTTATATTTGGGCTGTTAAATGGGTCCGAATGGGCTATAAAAAATAATGGGTTAAAATGGGCTCAGCCCAAATTGACCCATGAGCTAAAATGTTTGTAGCCCAACCCAATAATCTCTGGGCTAGTTGGGCAGGTTAGGTGGGTTTGGGCTCAAATTGCCACCCCTAGTTGGATATTATTCCCATCGTCAGTTATTCCATGTAATACTCTATTTTTCCAGGTGGGTTATGAGATGACTTAATTATTTGCACATGTTTTGTGATCACATGTAGCTTGTGGTGTTATATGAGCAAGATGGCTCTCGAGATATAGGTCATTTATTGCACCTTAGTCGTGCTTGGTTTTTGTAGCGTATGGCACTATCTGTCTCCCCACCGTTGTATTATGCACTTGGCATGCTTGTGATCGATATTCGGGAATTTCGTAAGTATAAGGCTTGATGGGTGTTTCCTTATTGATTTTTATTTGTGGCGGGTGGCACGCCGCCACGGGTATATTGTTTAGATCGGGTGGCAGGCATCCACGGGTATGTTGTTTGGATTGGGTTGCACGCTGCAATAGTGTCATATGTAGATCGGGTTGCACGCCCCAACAATGAGATTTCGAGTACGGTCCATTATCCTTATTTGTGTGACTTGTTTCTCATTCTTTAAGGTAGGTTCATAGCATTTGTTTGGCCTTTTTGTTCATTACGCGGGATGGATAGTTTTTTGCTAGAGTATGTTCTTTCTTATGGGTCTTATTTGAGTTGTAGCTTTTTGGCGCATTGGTGGTGTCATATGAGATTTACGACGGTGTTTGAGGTGGCTTATTGCCCGAGCAACTTTTACTAGGTAAGACGAGGTTGTTGAATGTGGAATCTGTGCAATTGGACTTGTATAATGTATATTAGGAGGAAAATGTCAGTAAGCAGTTCAGAATGAAGAAATGGTTCTTGTCAAGCGGAGAGACTTCGGGGATTATTGATTTGGCAGGTGGTTATAAGCTTCTACGTGTCGCTTTCATCGTTGCAGTATTTCTAGGGTTGGATCAGGGCATATACGCATTATGAGGTATACTACGGGCATCTGGTTTGTGAATCTGCAGCTATTGTAGTCGGAGGATGTTATCATGAACATACGAATTGTGCGGTGCATTGTGTGATCTCAGCATGGGTGCAGAATCCTATTTGGTACAATGGGTTGAGATTCTTACAGTGTTCACATGTTGGAATCAGGTCTCGTAGAGAATTCTGAATGTTAGAATTTGGTTCTAAGGCTTGTTAGCTAAGGTAAAAGGGATGATCTTCAGTCTGGCTCGAGCTAATATTCTCACATGGGTTGTGGTGCAACGGTTAGCTGCACGAGTTGTCAAACGGTGATTTTAGACAACTCTGGAATGGTTCTTGGCACGTTCAAGGACGAATGTATATTTAAGCAGGGGAGAATGTAACGATATGACTGGTTATTTTGAGCTCTAGCACGTCGTTCGGCGATTTGAAACCTTGAGTAGCTTCGCTTCATGTATTATGACTTGTACATATAGTCGGATTTGAATTTCGGGAAGTTCAGAGTTGATTTGAAAGTAAAATTCTCAATTCGGAAGTTTTAAGTTGAAAGAGATGACCAAGGTTTAACTTTTGAGTAAACAACCTCGGAATCGAGATTTGAAGGTTCCAATAGGTTCGTATGATGATTTTGTACTCGGGCGTATGTTCGGGTTAAGTATCGGATGGTCCGGGAACATTTCGGCATTGATTATGGAAAGCTGGTATTTTGAAGGTTTTAGAATTTCCTAAGTTCGAGCTGAAGTAGACTTTGGTGTTATCGATGTCCATTTGGGATTCCGAGCCTTGGAATAGGTTCGTATTGTGATTTGTGACTTGTAAGCAAAATTTGGCGTCATTCTGAAATGTTCACATGTGATTTGGATGCGTTCGACGAAGGAGGAATGTTTGAAAGTTAAGAGAGTTTAAGAAATTGAGTTTGATCCTTAATTCTTGGTTTTGATGTTGTAATTTGTGTTTCGAGCCTTCGGACAAGTTTACACAGGGTATATAAACTTGTTAGAATGATTTAACATGGTTCATCGGACCTCGGGTGAGTTTTGGGGTGGTTTCGGACCACTTTTAGGCCTTCTAGAATTGCTGATAACCAGTATCGGAGGTGTGATATGCGATCGCGGAGGTCTTGGATGCGATCGCAAAGAGTAAAGTGTGATATAGCTGTTGTGAATCGCGATCTGGGAAGGAAGGGTCGCGATCGTGTAGAAGGAATTTCTACTGACAATCGTCCGACTTTGGGAGCTCATATCTTGAAATCTATAGCGAATTTCGAGATGATCCAAAGATCAAAGTTATAGTCCTTTGAATCTAGTTTTCAGAAAATTAAACCATTTATCATTTGAAATTTTGTACGAAATGTTATGTCCATTATACCGAAGGGTGACCGTGAAAAAGAAAATAAAATTTGTACATCGCGTTAGCAGCGAAACAATGCTGGAACTTTTGTTGACCGCAATCGCAAAGGAGGAGGCCTGGCAGGTGTATTAAACATCTAATTTCAGAATTTTGAGCTCATTTTCTTCACTTTTAAGTTCTTGGCATGTGGGGAGATTTGGGACGATTCTTGAAGATTATTTTTGCTATATGTCATGAGGTAAGTTATTACTACTTGTTGTAAGATAAATACATGGATTATATATAGATTTAAACATGGAATGTTGAAAAAATTGTGGGATTTGGAAGAGAACCTAGAATTTGGTATTTTTAGATTTTGACCACGAAATTGGGCATGAAATTAGGAATAAATTATATATTTGAGTTTGTGGTGTTATTGGTATTGTTTATGTTAAAACTCATATTTTCGTATGTAAGAGTACGTCCTAAGTCAATTGATGTAAGCTCAAAAATATATCATCTTTGAAAAGTTTACAAAGTTAGTTAATCATGTTAACATGGAGGTTACAAATATTTAAGATCATGAATACCAAGTACCACGAGGGTTTGAAGGCTTTGAAGCTAAACGAATTGAAGAAAATAAGTTTTGTCAAAAGTTGACAAGTTGGGAATGTTATAACATGTGCTTTCGGGATAAGACTAGGGTGCTTAACATTATAAAGAGATTATGTGATGTGTTATTTTAGTCGTATGATAGTCGTATGTTATGTTTTGAGTTCAACCGATTTGTGGAACAAAAGTTGGAAAAGTTCATCACAAGTTACATTCATAAATGTGCTAAAAATAAGATCAAATGTAGCTGAGCTTTTCTCCCAATATACTTGGAATTACGGGATGATCCACCTACCAAATTTAAGATCTACGATTTTAGTTTCTAACGGATTAAGCCGTTCGTCAATAAGGCATCAGAGTAGAGAGATATTTATATTTTTGCGAGAACATGCAAGCAGCTCCCAATGGGACCCACTTAGGCAGTGGACGACCTTGAACATTTTAAAGAGCTTGGACGGCTTATTTTTGGTTCCAAGTCGAATCCAAGGGTGTTTTACTTAAACCTAACTTCAAAAGTTAGTCTAAGTGAAGAAGAGAGTCTCTGGGTGTTGTGATGTAATTAAGGGTGCTTGTAAGCTAAGGAAAGATTTGGTTCGAGTTTTCTTAGATTATTTAAGTTATATATAACACCCTATTTCTTGGGATTAATCTTAACTCTATGTTGGTTAAGTTATTTGGATGAAGAATAACAAGATAGAACTTGGAGTTATACAAAAAAATTGTTGTCTCTTATTGGACTATTTTGGAGTTTTTTATATGACTTCATATGACTGGAAATCATGGGGAATAGCTTGATTATAATGTTCTTGTTGTTTTTATGCTTTTCAATATGTTGAGTATGTTGATTATGTTGTAAATAGGAGAAGAAGCAACCACACAATACCTAGAAGTTGTTCATGGCGATGTCTTATCTTTTGGGGTTGTTTGGTGTTACTTTTATGATGGATATAAGGTTGGAATATCATGTCAATATGTATATGTTTATATTCTGCAACCTATTGATGGTGTTGTAAGTACAACGGAGATGGGAAAACGAGTTGGGGTTTGGTTCCAATCCAAACTTGCCGCTCGTCGTGTTAAACAACATTTTTGTATGTGACGTTTGTGCACTGGTTGTTGTGTAGATTGATTGGTGTTGTTGGGCTGTTGGTATATGGTATTGGAGAAGGCCCTTGTTATAGGGGAGATGCTTCCCTAATTTACATAAACGAGCTACTAGCTTAAGTTACGTGTTTAGCCCTAACTCATCACCGATTTTGAATCTCCTTATACTATGGTAGACTGAGTTGAGTTGTTTGAAATGTTTCTTTGAAGCTATTAAGGACTCAACGAGGTTAAGGTATGTTAGGACTAAAACTTTTCTTTATTTTGGCATGATCCCATAACTACATGAGTTTGATAACAAGACATAAAGAGAAGTTCGTATTTTTGAACTTATGTACATTATCCTAGTCTCATAAGTTACAGCATTCTCCCTTATCAGGACTTCATATTCAGTTTAGTTTTATCTTCTTTTAGCCAAGAGAGCAGAGGGTCTATATATATAGAGTATTACAATATTTTCACCACCATTAAGCTATAATCGATGGGCAGGCCCCTATTTGGAAACCTCTGATAAGATGGTAAGTTATATACATAACCCACTGTGGTTGAGCGCCTATAAGTGAGCCCGGAATGGCATAGATACAGAGCCTAGTATGACCGAGCGCTAATAAGCAAGCCTACTACGGCAGAGCTATTACACATATTGAGCCTTATAAGGGTCGGGGCAGCTATTTTACTTACTATATTGAGAGAGATGAGTCAGTATCAACAGGTAAGCATATTTTCAAATTATATTTAACTCCCTGGTACTTTCAGTTATTATATTATCAGTTCAGTTTCAGCATTCAGTTATTCTGTTGCCTTACATATTCAGTACGTTATTTGATACTGACGCCCCTTTACTGGGGACGCTGCATTTCATGCTTGCAAGTCCTGATAGACAGCTGGATAGACCTTTCAATTAGACAAAGTCAGACATCACCTTGGTTGGTAAGCTCCACTTCTTCGGAGTTACCAAGTCTACACCTTGGAGTCCATTTTATATATACAGGTTTGATGGATAGGTCGAGACCCTGTCCTAACCATGATACAGTTCAGTTATCCCTAAAGGCTTGTAGACGAGTCCTATGCATTTTTTATATTAGTTTTGTGGCTTTACCAGTCCTATGTAGATGTTTAGTTTGGTATTGTTGGTTGTAGACGTTATTTTCAGATGATTTAGAATATGGCCTCATCGACCTAAATTGAGGGTTACCCTTCCAGAGTTTACAGTTACAGAGTGGTATGCTCGGACAGAGTATGGCACCGAGTGCCGATTACGCCTCTTCAGGTATGGGGCGTGACAGTTTATCTTCGAAAATTTTCGAAATCCGGGCACGTGGGCCCGAGGTTCACTTTGTTGACTTTTCGAGCAAAGTTGGAAATTGTTATAAATTGATTAATTATGAGTGTTGGATTATATTTTTATTAGTTTTTATGATTGTTTGACTAGGTTCGGATGGATGGGAATTGGTTTGAGGTGCTAGTGAGGCGATGGAGCAGGTTATAGAACTTCGGAGCAAGGTAAGTCTCTTGTCTAACCTTGTGAGGGGGAACTTCCCCCTAGTGATGTAATTGTTATGTGATACTAGTTGTGGGTGCTATGTGCGCACGAGGTGACGAGAGTCCGTACATGTGAGAACGTAATTTTTCCCCTATGTGAATTATTTCCAAAAATTCAAAATAAAATAATTTTTGTGTTGTTTGCTATTTTGTGGATTTTGTGGTATTGTTAGTTATTTGTTTGTATTTGTGTGTGTGCATGTTTATTGGATTAATTAATAAGAAAAAAAAATAGGTCGAATTTTGCATTTAGGATTTAATTATACAATTTTGGAATTAATTAAATAATAATTTATTTTACGAGAATGAAAATTCACAAAGAATAATGTACTTTGCAGTTTTAGCATTTGATGTCAAATTGTGTGATTTTTTTTAAGGTGGTATTTAATTATGTGTGATAATTGTTATTAGAAGTTAATTAGTATTTTTGATAAGTTAATTTGGTTTTAAAATTTAATTTAGGATTTTAGGATTTTAGTTGTGAAAAAAAGGAAAAGAAATTTGAAAGAAAGAAAAGGAACCGGATTGGGCCAAAGAGCCTCAGGCCCAAACAAACCCACCCCTGCCCGATCCAATTTGATTATGCAAAACGACCGGTGAAATGACGTCATTTCTGTCACGCACAATCCGAACCGTCGATCTTTTTAGATCGAACGGTCCAGTCCTCCTCCAGCATCTTGAAACGACGTCGTTTCAAGATTGCGGATCTGGACCGTCCATTCATTCTGATCTAACGTTCCTGTATGATCCCCCACGCCCCGACCCGTTCCCATCCAAAGACCGATCCGGACTCGACTATAGCGAAATGATGTCGTTTCCTTAAATGAATGATCCAAGTCGTTGATCTCATCAGATCGAACGGCCTGGATCCATTCCCCCATTTCATATATAACCTCAAACCATGCCCCGCCCCCAAGCCACCCCCCCCCCTTCCCCTCTTCGTCTCTAAGTTTAGAGACCAGACCCCAACACCACCATCCTCCGTCCTCTAAAAATCACTCACGGCGGCGGACGGTGGCCAAACACCTCCATTTTTACACCCTAGGATCCCGTCGACCTCCCCATTCCGAATCCCTAACCCTTATCCCTCGAATCCCAGCTGATTGCTTCAAATATTAGATCAAATAATCGGACCAAAACCCTAATTCATCCAATTGATCCCAAATTAACACCAAGTGACCACCCAGCCTCCCTCATCCATAATCTAACACCACTTTCATTTGAATCAAGCCGGAACTGTTCGAATTTCAAATCCAAGAACTCAACCTTAATTCCCAATTCAATTCGGATGGGCTTTGTGAAGATTCTAGGTTGTAACAATTGTTACTCGCAAAACATGCGATTAATGGTTGTTCCTGCCAAGAATCGAAGGAATTTCTAAGGCTTTGTCAAGTCGGCATTTGGACTGGTTTCTAGGTATTTTTTGTATGTGTTTTGTTTATACATTCATCTCTTCATTAGTTTTTGTTTTTTTGCTTTCCGTTCCTGTTACTTTTCCTCTTCGTATTATATTTTTACTTGTTCTGATTTCATACATGATTGATGTAGAATAGTTTGCTCAGTAATTAGCCTGTTTAAATAATTTGTTAACTCCCCGTGTTTTAATTAGTAGCCTAGGAATGTTGTTTCAACTTTGGATCATTACTTCAAATTGGGAATTTTTGCTTGATGTCATGTGAACCCTAAAAAAATTAGGAAACCCATTTGAACATTGGACTCAGCCTATTTTGTCAAGCTCAGGGTTGATTCAACTCATTTGAGTCAACCTGATCCAATTGATTTGTTAAAGTAATTCACAGGGGTTTTAGGGGGTAGTTTGGGATTTGAAAACCTAAAAGTGGTTTAGATTAAGTGGCCTGCCAGTTGAAAATTTAGTGTACCATTAAACTAATGAATAATTTAATCAAAAAGGGGATCTATAGTACAAAATACACCCTGGCTGATATCTTTAGAAGTGGAGGATCAGAAAGAGCATGGGCTGAATGATAAAAGGGTTAAGGGGTGCACATGGGAGGGAATATACAAGCTGAAAAGTGAGGGATTTGAATAAAAAATGAACTGACTCTATTCTTTAAATAGATAGAATTGAAAGGCAGAGAAAAAACCTCAGTGGGGATAGAGCTTAAAAAAGAGGAGAGAGTTTTGAGAGCATTTTGTCAGTTTTCTAGAGCTTAAGAACGGACTGAGTTTTAGGATTTCTTTGGAGTTCTTAGACATCACTTTGAGAGTTTTAGGAGCTGGAACAGATAGAGTTAAGAGAGCATTTTTTAGAGTTGGAAAGGCAATCAGTTTTGGAGAGCCTTGAGAGTTGAAAGAGAAAGGTTACTGTTCCATTGCCTCTTCTCGGATCATTTCTGGTTGTTTGCATTTTAGCTCCTGGGTTCAAACTTGAGTTTTAGTATTGTTTTGGGGTTGTTCTATTGATCCTGCTTGTTTTTCAAACTTTTCGGGGCTTTGAATTTGATTTGAATTGCTGTTGTGGACTGTTATTTGGTTGCTGGAGTTGTTACTGTTGCTTACCTATTTCCCCTTTCAATTTCAAATTCAGGTACACAACTGTTACATTGGCAATTGTAAGTGGAAATCATACAGAATGAATATATAAAGATGTTGAAACATGTATTGTGATTGAGTTGTATTCCTGATTCATGTAGCTACGCACTTAAGTCACTGATGTATGTATATGTCTGTTTGGTTTTGTAATAATTGGACTGCATTGCTCAAACATGTAACAGGTTTTTCTTATGTTGAGAACAAGTAGTAGTTAACTTCATGACTAGAGTAATATAATGTTTATGTTAGCTTTAGTTGATTTCTGCCAGTTATTTCATAAGTTTGTTAAAAAATGACTTAGAAACGTGGGAGAGTTTTTGGCAGTTTTGTTTTCATTTTCATTCTACGATTAATTAGCACTTGGCTGAACTTTTTGGACTGATTTGAGATCCAGTAGGAGGAGGGTTTCGAATTCAGAGACAACTGGTTATTTGAGTTTTATGTTAATTAGGTAGAAGGCGTAACATGAGTATTGTAATTGTAGGCATATATAAATTTGTAGTTGGATATGAGAGTTGAACTCAAGTTTAACACGTCTGCTCACAGGTGTAAAATTCAATTGCGTGAGTGTCCTCTTGAGTAATTTTGGACGTCAACTAACAGAACTTAAGGGTTAACTAGACACGGCTGCAACATATTGATTGATTAAAATTCAAATTTTGCTCTATAGTTAGTATTGTATTTTGCTTCACTTCAACCTTTGATTCTGGGCTCAAATGTGAGGCCCAGATGGCTTCTGTCCAGCTTCACAATTAAACTTGCACAATGCCTCTTGGGCCTGATTCCCTCTACAACAGGCCCAAAACTGTCCAATCCTTTATGTTCTGAATAAATTGCTAAGCATGCGTCGTCTTTACTTTATGAGTTACAAGGCATGAATTAATCTGAACGCGAATCATAAAGATTGGGCCTTTTATTAATGTTACTTTGACTAGGGCTTTTCTTTTATATTATAGACAATGCAAGATAGAAAAACCATAGTCTCTCAGGTCTGCTTTAAACAATAAAGTGAGATGAGCCTCGCTAAACAGAACACATAAATGGCGGGGCCCTCAATAAATGGTTGTATTAAAATACTTAGATTTCGGGACGGGCCGTTTAGTAAATTTCATGGCTTTCCCCAAAGATAATAACGCGTTAGTCCCTTTAAGCGCGTATTTTAATAACATTATCTCCCTAAACTCGGGTGCACATTTATGTGACCAAAATCCAAATCTCAGCAGAGTCGAAATGTGGCAACAACCACGGGTGCATTTATGTGACGTGGGTCAAGACACATTTTCACAACGTTGCAATTCTCATAAAATAATAATAAAAGCAGCTAAGAGTTAAAATTTGCACATAGGTTCAACATGTATTAAAATCAGATAAATAATCCAAATATAATAGTTGAGCGACCGTTCTAGAACCACGGAATCCGGGAATGCCTAACACCTTCTCCCGGGTTAATAGAATTCCTTACTCGGATTTCTGGTTCGTGGACTATTAAATAGAGTCATTATTTTCCTCGATTCGGGATTCAACCGGTGACTTGGGACACCATAAATCTTCCAAGTGGTGAGTCTGAATCTCTTAACAATAAATCCCGTTTCGATTGTCTTTTAATTGGTAAAACTCCTTTACGCCCTTACGGGTGTAGTAGTGTAAAAAGGAGGTGTGACAGCTCTGGCGACTCTGCTAGGGAATACCCAGAACTTCTGGTTCAGGGTTTAAGAATTCGAGCTTAGAATAATTGTTATATTTGGCTTTATCTGATTTTCCTACATGTTTCATGCTAAATGTGCTAACTGCTTTACCGCTTTGATATTATCTGAACTGTATATAAACTGTGCCGAAACCCTTCTCTTCTCACCCCCGGGGATGTGCTTACTGGTTGAGACTCCCTATTTTGTCAGTGTCATACCATGAAATAAGAAGAGGCCGGATAAGTTACAAAATCGGACGATCTCGTGGGACCCCGATACGTAGCCCCCTCCTCGACTCGAGTTGTCCGCTCGGGTACACATTCTAGAACACATACCCAGGTTTTGAACCTAGAATAACTTGACTTCATGCCGGATCCCTAGTAGGAACGCTTATTTGCCTCACGTGCATATGACTTAGGGGATTCAACACAGGGGTTGGGTTCGTTTAGGACAGGTAACCTGAAATAAAAATACCATCCTGATGCATCTTACGTGTTGCATATGCATTTATTTGTCTCGGACTTGCATGTTGAACGACTGTGGAGTATTTGGGAAAATTGAAAAGAGAGAAATAGCAGTGTGGAGAGCTAATTATCTATTTTTAGAAAAATAACCAATATCAAAATAGTGTCGAAACTCTGCTGAATTTTTGAGGAAAAAAAAAGAAAAAAAAATTGTTTTCAAAAATGGTTTGTTTTGTTGGTCAAGAAAAAGAAAAACTAAAGAGTTTTATTTTCAAATAGTTTGTTGAAAAAAATATAAAAAGAGTCTTGTTTTCAGACATGGTGTATTTGCCAACAAAAAGAGTTTTGTTTTCGAAAATAGTTGGTTTTATTTGGCAGAACTACGTAAGTTTGATTCTCACCGGATGTGGGATACGTAAGCAACCCTCATCGGGCTCAACTATCGTCTTTGAAAATTGGATTAGGGATACATAAAAGTCATTAGTTTTTCCGCAAGTAAAGGTTACATCATTCTTGTCTAAAATATCCAAACATCCCCGAAGGGACGCCGGAAGGCCGTTTTTTCAAGAACAGCCACCTTGGGTCGTTTTCAACTGTTAGCGGGCACAACCTTAAAATATTCTTCACGAAGTGCTGAAAGGCCGTATCCGCGAACCCTGCTGTTTGTTTTAAATTGGAAATTTGAACAAAATAGTATCATTTTTTTTATTTTAAGTCAAATAATTGATTAAATCACCTTAATAAATGTGCAGGATGAGCACGATTCAAAATGAACCTTTCTCAATCATGACTAAAATCCCTCTAGAATTGTGCCTATGGTGGAATGATCTGGGTAAAGAAGGACAAGACGAGGTCAAAAAGTATTTGAAAGGGCTTACTGGTTTGTTAGAGATTGTGCCTTGGGGAGACATCATCAGAGCGTTGGTCTCCTGCTGGGACCCGGCACACAACGTTTTCCATTTCTCAGACTTTGAACTCATCCCGACCTTGGAGGAAATATCCGTGTACATTGGAAATAAGGTGCCTTTAAGACAAAAATACCTGGTCGCCCCGAGAACTGTAGTTGTGCACCGGTTCTTAGACTCACTGAAGATAATCAGGACGGTCCACAATCCGGATTTGGTAAAGGGCTTTTGTACTACATGCTTTTTATACAACAGATATGGCCACATAGGCGGACTCAATAACCCAGAAAATAAGATATGTAGCAAAGGAAACCAGCGAAAATAGGAGGAACATAGACGTTTTGCTTTTATGGTGGTCTTTTTGGGGCTCCTGGTATTCCCAAAGAAAGATAGAAACATTGATATAAAAATAATCGGGGTCGTCAATACTTTAATGACTCAAGCCAAAAGCACTCTTGCGCCCATAATAGTGGCTGATATTTTCCGCGCTCTTACAGTCTGCAAAGCGGGAGGGAACTTCTTTGAAGGGTGCAATCTATTATTGCAAATGTGGATGACTGAACACATGTGCCATCGTCCTCAATTCCTGAGTTATGGTTTATCTGAGAAAACCTGCATAGGGGAGTTTTACACGAGAGTCAACGGGGTCAGTTTTCCTAAAGGAGTAACAGCGTGGACATCATACTTTTGGACTCTCACTGCCAGTCAGATACAGTGGACGCTTGGATGGTTACCCATTGCTGAAATCGTGTATATGTCAGTGGCTAGATCACATTTTCTCTTGATGGGACTTAAGAGCATCCAGCCTTACGCGCCATATTGGGTTTTGAGACAACTCGGGAGATGCCAAATAATGCCATAGGAGGAGAATCTTAGTGCTCAAGTAATTGAGATTAGTCTTGACGGACAGTTTCCCGAAGCAAGAGTCCGCCAGATCTAGAATGAATGTCAATGCTTAAAAGCAAATACTTGCGTGTAGGATCGGGCCAAAGGTGAAGTGTTGCCAGAATACCTTGCTTGGTATAGGAGAGAACTTGAGCACGAGAGGCCAGCTAAAAGACCACACCGTCAGGACTTTGTTGAATCATCGCAGGAGCAGTGGGGTTGGTTAAAAAAGAAAGGGAATACAGGGCCCGCATAGGAGCATTGGAAAAATAGGTCTAGGATCTCCGGTTTGAAAACAGTCTGCAAGTCGCAACCGACGAAGGGGATAAAAAGAAGTTGGCCCAAGAAAATGAGGCCCTGAAGACCCAAATCCGACATATGAGAATGGATGCTGACAGATAACAGAGAAGTCGTTCTGACGAAGGGTTGATAAATGAGTTGAAAAGGCAAATCATTGAATGTCAAGAGGGTTTGGAAAGATCTGAAGCTAGTTTGGCAAGGATCCGAGCCAGATGGGCAAGAGGTACAGAAGAGCGGGCACAACGTATGCGACAGATGAAGAGGGACTACGAGGGGAACATCACTATATAGAGAGAAACAATATCTACACTCAAAGAACGGGTCTTCAGACAAGCCCGAGATTTTAGAACAGATAGGAAATGCTATTATGACCTGATGGCACGGATGGAGGAACAGATGCACGAATTCCAAAATCAACTCTTTCGCAATTCTCAAGTGCTGGGAGCGCGGAGTCAACAGATAGAGCGGCTGCTTCTGGAAAGAGACAGAATCAGGGAAAGAATTGAGGATATCGGGCACTACATCACCAGGAAGTGACAAGCATGCGAGGATATGACTCGTACCACCTTCTTTGCGGCGATAATGATTTATGTCCACCAGATCATGGAAGATTTGAAAGGGTTGCAAAGGGATCTTGCACCTAATCCCGCGACGAGGCCGAACGACGCCCCGCAGGCACCAATATTGGAGGCTTTAATGTATTCGTAGTTTGAGTATGTCTTTTCTATGTCCTTAGAGTCTATCGTATGTCAGAATTTGTATTTCTTTTTTGGAGTCTGTTGGTGGTTCTGGAGTCTGTATTTGTTTTATTTCGAGTCTGTTATTTTCCTTTCCAAAAAATGTTTAGTCTCATAATGGAATGTTTTTATTGAGAATTCCCAAAAATGGTTTCTTTGTTTTTCGCATTTATAATCAGAACTACGCACGATCTGATTCATGCGGGGACATGATATGTAGGCAATCCACATAAGATTTGACCACCACTAAAAAGAAAAAAGAAAAGAAAAAAAAAAGAGAAAATGAGAAATAAATAAAGGAAAAGAGGCATTTAAAAAGGGCACAAGTATAAAGAAGCTGGAATGATGCATGCAATCGAAGCAAAGGCATGACAGAAATGGTTAAACTGCCTAGGTGCATTGCATCCTAACGTGCAATAACATATATGTTAAACTCTAAAAAAAACTAACAAGTTTGTTGTTTTTCAGAAAATTCAAACAGTTAGCTTGTTTAGAACGTACTGGCACATTACCATTATCAAACAAGATCAAAAGGACCAATACCAAAGATCATGTCTAACTCGAACAAAAGTGTTGAAGAGGAAATGTCAGAAATGCAGACAATGAAGGAAGAAATGGACAAGCTGAGACAACAGATAGCAGAGATGCACCTAGCCTGGGCCAGGGGGAAACCATTACCAATCCTCCTACTACTCCTACTCCCACACCGGCACAGGTTCCGGAATATCCTTCCACTGATCCATCGACAAGTTTCCTGATTTACTAATATTATCAAGGGAAAACTCCTTACACTCCCCAAGCTCCACCACCCAAACAAAACCTTCCTACACCAATCACCCCTGTTTTCGTGGCACCTCCACCTGCCACGTTACAAAAATCCTCCAGTGAGCCCATGTTTCAGATTCACAACAACCACTGCTACTCTCCTGAGCCTACCTTTAAATCTCCTGAACCGCACTCCTACACCCCTCACTTGGATAACCCGGCAGAACCGGAAAAGCAACTCAAGAATCTGGAACAAGAAGAAATGGTTCGGAAAGTGAAAAGCCGGGAGCAATCCTTCAGGAGTATGCAAGGTTTGGGTGGCCAAGTTAGTGTGGCATATAAGTATTTGTGTTTGTTCCCGGATGTTCAATCATCAGCGGGGTTCAAAATGCCGAAGTTTGATCTGTATGGCGGATATGGTGATCCGGTGGCACATTTATGAGGGTTTTGCAGCAAAATGAGAGGGGCAGGCGGAAAGGATGAGTTACTAATGGCATACTTCAGCCAGAGTTTCAGCAGGTCTGCATTAGAATGGTACACACGCCAAGACCACAGTAGATGGTACACCTGGGATGACTTGGCACAATCATTCGCCAGCCACTTCCAGTACAATCTGCAAATCATTCCAGATCGTTTGTCATTGATAAAATTGGAAAAGAAACCCGGGGAGAGTTTCGGGGAGTACGGGTTCCGTTGGAGAGAACAGACCGCAAAGGTCGACCCTCTAATGAAAGAAGGAGAAATGGTTGATTACTTTCTGCAAGCTTTGGAGCCGACCTATTTTGGTCACTTGGTGACAGCAGTTGGCAAGTCCTTCAATGAGGTCATAAAAATGGGCGGCATGATCGAGGAAGGAATCAAGTCCAATAAAATAATGAGTTACTTGGCAATCAAAGCCACCACTCAGGCTATCCAGAACGGCACTAGAGGTGTGCTCGGGAAGAAGAGGAAGAAAGAAGATGTCACAATGGTTGAATCCAAAGTTTGGTTCGGATCTAGAGGCCCATCACCATATTATAACCAGCCACAACCACACCAACAAAATTACTCCCATACTCCATATAGCCATCCACAACATTACTACCCACCACCAGATCCTCATTTTTCTGTCTACCAAGCTCAAACATATGTTCAACCTCCCGTCCACGCACCATGGCATGCACCGGCCCCACAAAATAACTACCCACCTCCAAGAGCATACAGAAACCCCTCTGGTACAGGATTTCGTCCGAACCAAACTTCAGGAATGATAGGGCACAGAAGCCAAAGACTTTCACTCCACTGGAAGAGTCTTACACCAGTTTGTTCCACCGGCTAAGGCAGTTGGGATTGTTAAACCCGATCGAGGCTAAGTTGCCAAACCACCCTCCGAGAAATCTTGATCACTCGGTGAGTTGTGAATACTGTTCAGGAGCCCCAGGACATGATACGGAGAAATGTTGGAAGTTGAAAACAGCTATCCAGGAGCTTATCGACACTCGTCTAATTGAGGTGCGAACCCCGAAAGGACCCAAAATCAACCATAATCCACTCCCAACCCATCACGAGACCAATATGATTGAGCTGGTACAGGCAGAAGGGGATTATAAAAAAAACCTCTCAAACTGCAATGATGATCAGGTCAAGTGAAAGTAGGCCGGCAAAGGGGCCAATTAACGATAAGTCGTTGATCAATGAGAAGGAGGCGCACAATAAACCAGTGGTGGTGAAGGAATCCATAAGCAAAGTATTGGTAAAACAAGGAGAGGCAAAGGTGGTTGTGCCAGGAGCAACAAACAAACCCGTTCTGATTGTAGAAGTTGCTCGCATAGATCCCGTCATCATCAAGCCAGTAGTTCAATTGCCGATGGTTGACAACAAAGCCATCCCATGGAACTATGATCGGGTAACGGTGACCTATAAGGGAAAAGAGGTCAAGGAGGAAGTTTGTGAGGCCCAGGGGTTAACCTGCTCGGGAAGATGTTTCGCTCCCGCGGAATTAAGAAAGGCCAACCCAGCAACAGTAAAGAAACCTGTGACCGAAGAAGAAGCAGAAGAGTTTTTAAAGAAAATGAAGTTTCATGATTATTCCATCTTAGAGCAGCTCAAGAAAATGCCGGCTCAAATCTCTTTACTGTCATTACTGATCCATTTTGACGAACATCGACGGGCCTTGATGAAAATCCTAAATGAGGCCCATATACCTGATAAGATCTCCGTCAATCACCTGGAGAAGATCACGAACAGGATATTCGAGGTAAACAGGGTTACCTTCACTGATGATGAGCTACCTGAAGAAGGTACCAAGCACAATAGAGCCCTTTATCTTACGGTGAAATGCGAGGAGTCTGTGGTTACCCGATCTTTGGTTGACAACGGATCTAGTGCAAACATCTGTCCTCTCTCTACATTGGACAAATTGAAATTGGATATCAAAAGGGTACGCAAGAACAACATTTTTGTTCGGGGGTTCGACGGCGAGGGTAAAGAATCGGTCGGTGATATAGTGTTGGAGTTGACGATCGGGCCTGTGGAATTCACCATGGAAATCCAAGTGTTGGATATGGTAGTCTCCTACAACCTTCTGTTAGGACGACCTTGGATTCATGCTGCAAAAGGCGGTTTCGTCTACCCTTCACCAGATGGTCAAGTTTGAGTGGGACCGGCAAGAGATCGTGGTCCATGGTAAAGACAATCTACGCTCCCAGAGCGATACCGCTGTGCCCTTTATTGAAATAGAGGATGACGTCGGGACATGGTTATACCAAGTTTGTGACACAGTATCGGTCGAGAAAATTCCGGATGGGAGATACATTCCAAATACCAAGATAACCTCTGCATATGTCATGGTAGCCTGAGAAATGTTAGGAAATGGCTTCGTGCCAGATAAAGGTTTGGGTGCATCTCTGCAAGGTATCGCACAGCCAGTGTCCTTACTGAAAAATGTGGGAACCTTCGGTTTGGGGTTTAAACCTACAGCGGCAGACACCCGACGAGCTAGGAAGATGAAGCAGAAGGCATGGGTCCTTCCAAAGCCAGTCCCGTGCCTCTCCAGATATTTTATCAAGTCTGGAACCAGAAGATGTCCAGCAACGATGATTTATGGTCCTATGGTCAAACCTGATGAGGAGTTGTTAAAAAGGTTCGAGAATCTGTTCACTGATGTGAACATGATAGAAGATGGAGAAGGTCCTAGTCATGCTGAAGTGCAATTTGTAGGGCCAATAACAAAACTAAATAATTGGAAGGCTACTCCTCTCCCCACCCGGAAGGAGTCTTGGTAGTTTGCTTTGATTTTCCTTCAAATTTTGTTTGGGATTATTTCAGGGTTGTAATCCAGTTTTATTTTTCAAGTTTATTTTTTAAAGTGTGCAAACCTTGGTATCTTGTACTTTTTCAATGAATGAAATTTCAATTCCCCATTATTTCTGATATTTTATTTTTATTTTTCCTTTTCTTTTTCTATACAGCTTTTTTCCACTGATTTTGATGATATGGCATGCATGAGGAATCCTCAACCCAGTCTAGAAAATCAATTTGGTTCCGAAACAATAGTGCAAGAAATAAGAAATGATGAGAATGAACCAGAATACGACGAAGATGAAGCCTTCAAAGAAATCAGTAAAGAACTGAGTCACTTCGAAGAAAAGCCCAAACCCAATCTAAATGATATGGAAGTCATCAATCTAGGAGACGCAGATAACATCAGAGAAACCAAAATAAGCGTTCATCTTGAACTGAGCATCAGGGAAGAATTAATCAAAACACTTATTGAGTTTAAAGATGTTTTTGCATGGTCATATGACGACATGCCGGGTCTAAGCACTGATTTAGTGGTTCATAAATTACCCACTGATTTCGCATTTCCTCCCATCAAACAAAAATTGAGAAAATTCAAAACTGATATGAGTGTGAATATTAAGGAAGAAATAACGAAGCAATTAGACGCAAAGGTTATTCGGGTCACTCGATATCCAGAATGGTTGGCTAACATTGTGCCGGTGCCGAAGAAGGACAAGAATATCAGAGTATGCGTTGACTATCGCAATCTCAACAAAGCAAGCCCAAAGGATAACTTCCCACTACCCAATATCCACATCTTGATTGACAATTGTGTAAAGCGAGAGATTGGGTCTTTTGTGGATTGCTATGCTAGGTATCATCAGATTCTGATGGATGAGGAAGATGCAGAGAAGACGGCTTTTATCACACCGTGGGGAACTTATTACTATCGGGTGATGCCATTTGGTTTGAAGAATGATGGGGCAACTTACATGAGGGCAATGACTGTTGTGTTTCATGATATGATACACAAAGAAATTGAGGTATACGTTGATGACGTGATCATAAAATCAAAACACCAGGCCGATCACGTCGGGGATTTGAGGAAGTTCTTCCATAGGCTTCGGAGATACGACCTCAAACTTAACCCTGCCAAGTGCGCATTTGGTGTTCCATCAGGAAAACTATTGGGCTTCATAGTCAGCCTTCGCAGCATCAAGTTGGATCCATCAAAGACTAAAGCTATTCAAGAATTGCCACCTCCAAAGAACAAGACTGAAGTGATGAGTCTGTTAGGAAGTTTGAACTATATCAGCAGGTTTATTGCTCAGCTCACATCAACTTGAAAACCTATTTTCAGGTTGCTGAAGAAGGACGCTGCGATCAAATGGACTGAAGAGTGCCAAGAGGCATTTGATAAGATAAAGGAGTATTTGTCAAACCCACTTGTGTTGGTTCCGCCTGAAGCAGAGAGACCTTTGATTCTTTATCTAGCGGTTTTGGAAAACTCATTTGGTTGTGTACTGGGGCAGCATGATATCACCAGCAAGAAGGAACAGGCCATCTATTATCTGAGCAAGAAGTTCACAGCTTATGAGGTAAACTACACTCACCTTGAGAGGACATGTTGTGCCCTAACTTGGGTAGCACAGAAGTTGAAGCATTATCTGTCATCATATACTACTTACCTCATTTCACGCTTAGATCCGTTGAAGTATATTTTTCAAAAGCCTATGCCCACAGGCAGATTGGCGAAATGGCAAATATTACTCACGGAATTCGGCATCATCTATGTGACGAGGACGGCAATGAAAGCCCAAGCATTGGCCGATCACTTGGCCGAGAATCCGATCGATGAAGAATATAAGACATTGAGAACGTATTTTCCTAATGAATAAGTGATGCATATCGATGAGCTGGAATCGACTGAAGAACCAGGATGGAAACTTTTCTTTGATGGAGCTGAAAATATGAAGGGAGTTGGAATAGGAGCGGTGCTTATTTCTGAAACAGGGCATCATTATCCTGTTACGGCTCAGCTTTGTTTTGATTGTACCAACAACATGGCTGAGTATGAAGCATGCATTTTGGGGTTACGGTTAGCTGCGGACATGGATGTCTAGGACGTTCTGGTCTTGGGAGACTCAGACCTCCTGGTACATCACATTCAAGGAGAATGGGAAACACGGGATTTGAAGCTCATACCGTATCGACAATGTTTGTACGATCTGTGTCAATGGTTTCGATCAATAGAGTTTAGGCATATCCCAAGAGTTCATAATGAGGTTGCCGATGCTTTGGACACCTTATCATCAATGTTGCACCATCCAGATAAAACTCATGTGGATCCGTTGCATATTCAGGTTCATGATCAGCATGCTTATTGTAACATGATAGAGGAAGAACTGGATGGCAAACCATGGTTCCACGATGTCAAGGAGTACCTCAGTATGGGGATATACCGGGTGCAGGCCATAGGAGATCAAAAGAGAGCCATTTGACGGTTGGCAAGTGGATTTTTCCTCAATGGAGGAGTGTTGTACAAAAGAACACCGGACTTGGGATTGCTAAGATGCATAGATGCTAGTCAAGCCACGACAGTTATGGCAGAGGTGCATTCCGGAGTTTGTGGACCACATGTGAGCGGATATGTGTTGGCAAAGAAGATTATTCGAGCATGGTATTATTGGCTCACCATGGAGCGAGCTTGCATCAGTTTCGTGCGTAAATGTCATCAGTGTCAGATACACGGAGATTTGATTCATTCTCCGCCGACAGAACTACACACAATGTCAGCACCATGGCCTTTTGTTGCATGGGGCATGGATGTCATTGGACCTATCGAGTCGGCAGCTTCCAACGGGCATAGGTTCATTCTGGTGGCCATCGACTATTTAACCAAATGGGTTGAAGCTAAAACTTTCAAGTCAGTAACCAAGAAATCAGTGGTGGATTTTGTTCATTCCCATATCATCTGTAGATTTGGAATCCCGAAGGTGATCATCACAGACAATGGCGCTAATCTTAACAGCAGTTTGATGAAAGAAGTATGTCAACAATTTAAGATTACACACCGTAATTCTACCCCGTATCATCCCAAGGCGAATGGAGCGGTTGAGGCAGCCAACAAGAATATAAATAAGATATTGAGGAAAATGGTAGCAGGGTCCAGAAAATGGCATAAAAAGTTACCATTTGCCTTGTTGGGTTATCGCACTACTGTTCGTACTTCAGTAGGCGCAACTCCTTATTTGTTGGCATATGGAACTGAAGCAGTGATACCAGCAAAAGTTGAAATTCCATCTCTTCGAATTGTTGCCGAGGCTGAGATTGATGATGATGAGTGGGTCAAAACCCGTCTGGAGCAGTTGAGCTTAATTGACGAAAAAAGATTGGCCGCAGTATGTCATAGCCAATTGTATCAAAAGAGGATGGCAAGAGCATACAATAAGAAGGTGCGTCCCAGGAAGTTTGAAGTAGGGCAACACGTGTTGAAACGGATCCTTCCACATCAGGCCAAAGCAAAGGGCAAGTTCGCCCCAAAGTGGCAAGGACCGTTCATTGTGACCAGAGTGTTGTCCAATGGCGCTTTATGCTTGACAGATATCGAAGGAAGATGTATAGACATGGCTATTAATTATGACGCAGTCAAGAGATATTATGTATGATTTCTTTGATTATAATTGTTGTTTGTTTGTACTTGGCATTGTATCGGAGAATGAAATGATGGAGGCAATTTGTTCTACTCTCCAAACACTTTAACCTTTGTTTCCCCTTTTGAGCCTTATTTATTCTTTTATACCCCTCTTTTGGAATCAGCAATAAAATTGGAAAAAGAGAAGAGAAAAGAAAAATAATAACAAAAGAAAGTCACAAGAAAACAAAGGAGTTGGGTGAACTACGTTTAACCTGATTCCTTAAAAGAGGATACGTAGGCAGCTTCACGACTCGGTCATAGTGAAACAAAAATTAAAAGATCCCCAAGCAAGTAAAACTGGGGCAGAAGTTGTGTTTGTAATTTTGGGAAAGAAATTTGATTCCAAGAGTTGTAATTTTTACCCATCAAAATTGTTTTGAGCTTTTTGATACCCTTTTCTTTTAACCATACACAAGAACCTATATTGATGTCCAAAGAAAGACCTCCCGATCAGTCTCCAAGAAGTGCCAAGTCAGGCAAATGGAAGTGATCCATGTCAAGGACAACACTTTGATCCCAGCAGGAAAAATAATGGATATGAGAGAGTCTTATCGGTGAAAACCTTCACAGGCACCATAAGGTGATGGGAGTTGAGATAAATAAAATGAGAGAGTCTTATCGGTGAAAACCTTCACAGGCACCATAAGGCGACAGGAGCTGAGAGAAATGAGAGAGTCTTATTAGTGAAAACCCCTCGAATGGCACCATAAGGCGACAAGGAGTTAAAAAGGGGACGAACAAGATAAGGTTAACAGAAAGGATCTGTCGAGGCATTAAGCAGAACAAAGATGTTGATTTAGCAAAAGAGTTAGATTGTAGAACCTTTGAAATGCAAAGCAAGGCCATCATAAAGTTGATTGATAAAATAGACTGGGTTGATTAATCCGAAATGCACGTCATGATCATTGGGATCGGTTATACCATTGAGATAAGTTCTTTCCTTTTTCTTCTCCTCAAATAATTGTTCAGAAAGATTTTTCTTTTATCTTTCTATCTTTTGAAGTCATCATTTTTCATTTCTTTTGGTTAATATTTTTCAATAGTAGTTTGTTTTGACAAATGAGAAGGATTTTCAGAGCTTACTATCAGTTTCCAATATGGTGCACGACGAAATATGGATAGGACAGGCCAAAGATAATGTGATGGGACGTAAAAGACGTCGTTGTAAGACCAAATGAGGGATTGGTCTAAGATTTCGGGGAACGTATGAAGTAAAAATGGAAAACCACTGTCGATAAGTTTGTGAATAAAGAATCGTCAAGATGGTCGGAAGTTATCGGCCAATTTTCAAAATGGTCGGACAACGCAGAACATGGAAAGGAGAAAGGGAAAACCATCCCCAGCAGGAGTGTCACGACCACTCACCACATTTTAAACTAATAAATTTTCTTTGATTTGAAACAGGGGCAGGAAATGTTATTGATGGCGGAAAGACATGCTGCAAGTAAGATTATCAAACTGGGGCAGAAAATTTCCTTTCATTTTGAAAATTTTCTTGAAGTCAGGTACCCATCTGAAGAACAGGGAAAGAAATTCAAGTTTTAAGGGAGAGCAAGACAACACAAGTTTCGAAGAAAAGTTTCGAAGGAAGACAACGCAAGTTTTAAAGGAAGTAGTTTTCAAAGGAGGGTAACGCAAGTTTTAAGGGAAGTTAGTTTGCGAAGGAGGTTAACACAAGTTTTAAGGAAAGCAGTCTTGAAGGAAGATAATTCATAGTTTCGAAGAAAGATAAATCAAGTTTCAAAGGGAAATGGTTCAGGAGGCAAGGGAAAACAATGTCAATAGAATACAGTTTAAGTTGTTGAAGTCAGGAGCCCGCCTGGAGAACAGAGGCGTTACATTTTTAAGTTGTTGAAGTTGGGAGCCCGCCCGAAGAACGGAGGCGTTACATTTTTAAGTTATTGAAGTCGGGAGCCCGCCCGAAGAACAGAGGCATTACCTTTTAAGTTATTGAAGTCGGGAGCCCGCCCGAAGAACGGAGGCATTACCTTTTTAAGTTGTTGAAGTCGGGAGCCTGCCCGAAGAACGGAGGCGTTACCTTTTTAAGTTATTGATGTCGGGAGGCCGCCCGAAGAACGGAGGTGCTATCTTTTAATGTTGTTGATGTCGGGAGCCCGCCTGAAGAATGGAGGTGCTATCTTTTAAAGTTGTTGAAGTTGGGAGCCCGCCCGAAGAGTGGAGGCATTACATTTTTAAGTTGTTGAAGTGGGCAGCCCGCCCGAAGAACGGAGGCATTACCTTTTTAAGTTGTTGAAGTCGGGAGCCCGCCCGAAGAACAGAAGCGTTACCTTTTTAAGTTATTGATGTTGGGAGCCCGCCCGAAGAACGGAGGTGCTATCTTTTAAATTTGTTGAAGTCGGGAGCCAGCCCGAAGAATGGAGGCGTTACTTTTTAAAGTTGTTGAAGTTGGGAGCCCGCCCGAAGAATGGAGGCGTTACCTTTTAAGTTATTGATGTCGGGAGCCTGCCTGAAGAATGAAGACAGTTCAAGTTTCGAAGGAAAACCAATTCGAATTTCACAAGAAGGAAAGAAGCAGTTCGAGTTCAGCAATCAGGCATCCACCTGAGGAAGAGAAGACTACAAGTCAAGTCAGAAATAAAGAAACATCAGAGGAAACACAAGTCAACAAGGCAGCAAGGATCACAGGACCAAGTTTGAGAATAAATCTTTGTAATTCATAGACCATAGCTTAGTATAGCTTCTTTATTTTTATCATGGTGTAATAAGGAGGTCAGTAAGCAGTAGCAGCAGCAACAACAACAGTAATAATGAAACCACAGCTTCATGGTAATCCCAGCTACCAAAACTTCCCGAACTACATTGACCTGATTCCTTTTTAGCCAAGGATATATAGGAGACCTTTTGAAGCAAAGGTTCGGTCAAATCTTTCAAAAAATGCTTCACCCGGAGGACTCAAACGGGCAAAAATTGCTCATGACCGCTCACTTTGTATTTGCACGAAAACTCTTCGTGTTTATGAACAAAGAGGGGCAGCTGTGAGCACGTGATTTTTCCCTATGTGAATTACTCCCAAAAATTTAAAATAAAATAATTTTTGTGTTGTTTGCTATTTTGTGGTATTGTCAGTTATTTGTTTGTATTTGTGTGTGTGCATGTTTATTGGATTAATTAATAAGAAAAAAAATAGGTCGCATTTTGCATTTAGGATTTAATTATATATTTTTGGAATCAATTAAATAATAATTTATTTTACGAGAATGAAAAATCGCAAAGAATAATGTACTTTGCAGTTTTAGCATTTAATGTCAAATTGTGTGATTGTCTTTTAAGGTGGTGTTTAATTATGTGTGATAATTGTTATTAGAAGTTAATTAGTATTTTTGATAAGTTAATTTGGTTTTAAAATTTAATTTAGGATTTTAGGATTTTAGTTGTGAAAAAGAGGAAAAGAAATTTGAAAGAAAGAAAAGGAACCGGATTGGGCCAAAGAGCCTCAGGCCCAAACAAACCCACCCCTGCCCGGTCTAATTTGATTATGCATAATGACCGTCGAAACGACGTCGTTTCTGTCACGCACAATCCGAACCGTCGATATTTTTAGATCGAACGGTCTAGTCCTCCTCCATCATCGAAGAAACGACGCCGTTTCAAGATTGCGGATCTGGACCGTCCATTCATTCTGATCTAACGGTCCTGTATGATCCCCCACGCCCTGACTCGTTCCCATCCAAAGACCGATTCGGTCTCGACGATAGCGAAACGATGTCATTTCCTTAAATGAATTGATCCAAGTCGTTGATCTCATCAGATCGAACGGCCTGGATCCTTTCCCCCATTTCATATATAACCTCAAACCATACCCCGCCCCCAAGCCACCCCCCTGCCCTCTTTGTCTCTAAGCTCAAAGACCAGACCCCAACGCCACTATCCTCCACCCGCCGAAAATCGCTCATGGCGGCGGACGGTGGCCAAACACCTCCATTTTTACACCCTACGATCCCCTCGACCTCCCCATTCCGAATCCCTAACCCTTATCCCTCGAATCCCAGCCGATTGCTTTGAATATTAGATCAAAGAATCGGACCAAAACCCTAATTCATCCAATTTATCCCAAATTAACACCAAGTGACCACCCAGCCTCCCTCGTCTCTAATCTAGCACCACTTTCATTCGAATCAAGCCGGAACTGTTCGAATTTCAAATCCAAGAACTCAACCTTAATTCCCAATTCAATTTGGATGGGCTTTGTGAAGATTCTAGGGTGTAACAACTGTTACTCGCATGTTTTCACACGAAAACATGCGATTAATGGTTGTTCCTACCAAGAATCGAAAGAATTTCCAAGGCTTTGTCAAGTCGGCATTCGGACTGGTTTCTAGGTATTTTTTGTATGTGTTTTGTTGATACATTCATCTCTTCGTTATTTTTTGTTTTTTTTTTGCTTTCCGTTCCTGTTCCTTTTCCTCTTCGTCTTATATTTTTACTTGTTCTGATTTCATATATGATTGATGTAGAATAGTTTGCTCAGTTAATTAGCCTGTTTAAACAATTTGTTAACTCCCCATGTTTTAATCAGTAGCCTAGGAATGTTGTTTCAACTTTGGATCATTACTTCAAATTGGGAATTTTTGTTTGATGTCATGTGAACCCTAAAAAAAATCAGGAAACCCAATTGAACATTGGACTCAGCCTGTTTTATCAAGCTCAGGGTTGATTCAACTCATTTGAGTCAACTTGATCCAATTGATTTGTTGAAGTAGTTCACAGGGGTTTTAGGGGGTAGTTTGGGATTTGAAAACCTAAAAGTGATTTAGTTTAAGTGGCCTACCAGTTGAAAATTCAGTGTACCATTAAACTAATAAATAATTTAATCAAAAAAGGGATCTATAGTGCAAAATATACCCTGGCTGATATCTTTAGAAGTGGAGGATCAGAAAGAGCATGGGTTAAATGATAAAAGGGTTAAGGGGTGCACATGGGAGGGAATATACAAGCTGAAAAGTGAGGGATTTGAATAAAAAATGAACTGACTCTATTCTTTAAATAGATAGAATTGAAAGGCAGAGAAAAAACCTCAGTGGGGATAGAGATTAAAAAAAAGGAGAGAGTTTTGAGAGCATTTTTTCAGTTTTCTAGAGCTTAAGAACAGACTGAGTTTTAGGATTTCTTTGGAGTTCTTAGACATAACTTTGAGAGTTTTAGGAGCTGGAACAGACAGAGTTAAGAGAGCATTTTTAAGAGTTGGAAAGGCAGTCAATTTTGGAGAGCCTTGAGAGTTGAAAGAGAAAGGTTACTATTCCATTGCCTCTTCTGGGATCATTTATGGTTGTTTGCATTTCAACTCCTGGGTTCAAACTTGAGTTTTAGTAGTGTTTTGGGTCTGTTCTATTGATCCTGCTTGTTTTTCAAACTTTTTGGGGCTTTAAATTTGATTTGAATTGCTGTTGTGGACTGTTATTTGGTTGCTGGAGCTGTTACTGCTGCTTACCTATTTCCCTTTTCAATTTCAAATTCAGGTACACAGCTATAACCTTGGCAATTGTAAGCGGAAATCACACAGAATGAATATATAAAGATGTTGAAATATGTATTGTGATTGAGTTGTATTCCTGATTCATGTAGCTAGGCACTTAAGTCATTGATGTATGTATATGTCTGTTTGGTTTTGTAATAATTTGACTACATTGCTCAAACATGTAACAGGTTTTTCTTATGTTGAGAACAAGTAGTAATTAACTTCATGACTAGACTAATATAATGTTTATGTTAGCTTTAGTTAATTTTTGCCAGTTATTTCATAAGTTTGTTAAAAAAAGACTTAGAAACGTGGGAGAGTTTTTGACAGTTTTGTTTTCATTTTCATTCTACGATTAATTAGCATTTGGCTGAACCTTTTGGACTGATTTGAGATCCAGTAGGAGGAGGGTTTCGAATTCAGAGACAACTGGTTATTTGAGTTTGTATGTTAATTAGGTAGAAGGCGTAACATGAGTATTGTAATTGTAGGCATATATAAATTTATAGTTGGATATGAGAGTTGAACTCAAGTTTAACACGTCTGCTCACAGGTATAAAATTCAAATTACGTGAGTGTCCTCTTGAACAATTTTGGACGTCAACTAACAGAACTTAAGCATTAACTAGACACAGCTGCAACATATTGATTGATTAAAATTTAAATTTTGCTCTATAGTCAGTATTGTATTTTTCTTCACTTCAATCTTTGATTCTAGGCTCAAATGTGAGGCCCAGATGGCTTCTGTCTAGCTTCACAATTAAACTTGCACAATGCCTCTTGGGCCTGATTCCCTCCACAACAGGCCCAAAACTTTTCAATCCTTTATGTTCTGAATAAATTGCTAAGCATGCGTCGTCTTTACTTTATGAGTTACTAGGCATGAATTAATCTGAACGCGAATCATACGGATTTGGCCTTTTATTAATGTTACTTTGACTAGGGCTTTTCTTTTATATTATAGACAATACAAGATAGAAAAACCATAGTCTCTCAGGTCTGCTTTAAAAAATAAATGAGATGAGTCTCGCTAAACAGAACACATAAATGGCGGGGCCTTCAATAAATGGTTGTATTAAAATACTTAGATTTCGGGACGGGCCGTTTAGTGAATTTTATGGCTTTCCCCAAAAATAATAACGCGTTAGTCCCTTTAGGTGCGTATTTTAATAACATTATCTTCCTAAACTCGGGTGCACATTTATGTGACCAAAATCCAAATCTCAGCGGAGTCGAAATGTATCAACAACCACGGGTGCATTTATGTGACGTGGATCAAGACGCGTTTTCACAACGTTGCAATTCTCATAAAAATAATTATAAAAACGGCTAAGAGTTAAAATTTGCACGTAGGTTCAACATGTATTAAAATCAGATAAATAATCCCAATATAACAGTTGAGTGACCGTGCTAGAACCACGGAACCCGGAATGCCTAACACCTTCTCCTGGGTTAACAGAATTCCTTACTCGGATTTCTGGTTCGTGGACTGTTAAACAGAATCATTATTTTCCTCGATTCGGGATTCAACCGGTGACTTGGGACACCATAAATCTTTCAAGTGGCGACTCTGAATCTCTTAACAATAAATCCCGTTTCGATTGTCCTTTAATTGAAAAACACATTTACGCCCTTACGGGTGTAGTAGTGTAAAAAGGAGGTATGACAGTACATAGCTAAAACATATTTATGTCCGGGTAGACTTAGGATTTATGATGTAATATTTGAATTATTTGAACTCATTCTGCTGGCTTAATTGATTTAATTTATAATTGAAATTGATTAAAAATACATATATATATATTAGGCCAAGCCTTATCACCTCAAGTTATTGGCAAATTATTTGAGAAAAGGTAAAGGTTATATTCACAATTATGCATATGTATCTATGTTGTAAGCACGTGACTCGTAATTTGATAAGCTCCTTCCTTTCTTGTAGAGCGGGCCGAACGCCTCGGCAGTATAATAGATGCATTTATGGTTCGTGTCGCTCGACCCTCAGTAGTGTACACACTATTCTGGATCAGTCTGAACCATCTCGGCATAATCATGCATTATATCTCTAGCAGTCCGAATATTCACGAGATTATCCTACTGATGCGTGGCACTTTATATGGTATTCTTTATCCGTTTGATACTGGCACTTGATAAATCTAAGTTGATGAGCTAGAATACGGGACTAAGAAATTTATACCTTTAAAAGAAATTGTTGGAAGATTATGTAACTTACAGATTCACCCCATTATTGTTGTGTGCTTCATATCTGCTTATGATTTATTATATTGCTGTATCGGACCTCCAGTAAGTGTTGATATCAACCCCTCGTCACTACTTCTCTGGGATTAGGCTAGATACTTACTAGGTACGCATTGATTTACGTACTACACTTCTGCACTAAATGTGCAGGATTTGACAAATACAATTGATGGTTATCTTGGCATGTAGGCGCAGCCGCTGAGGAGACTTTATGGTGAGCTGCATTTCAGGCTACGTATCGCAACCCACAGAGCCTTCATCGTACTATTTACTTTATCCTGGCTTATTTACATTCCAGACAGATGTTTTATTATGATTGTACTCCTTAGTAAATGCTTATGCACTTGTGACATCGGATTTTTGAAATACTCTAGTGGATGTTTATGGTTCAGCTTGATATTGTCATCTTTTATTTTATATCGTACTAATATTTTAAGCATTTATGATCTTTAAACACATTGAATCCTTTACTCAATAAGACTTATGATTTTTAAAAATAATAAAATGAATAATTGAATTGATAGTTCACTGTTGGTTTGTCTAACGGCGATGCAGGGCGTCATCACGACCTATAATGGGAAATTGGATCGTGAGAAGGAGTTGCAAGCAATATTTTTCAATTGGTTGGGCTGTAATTATTTGTCAGCAGAAAGTTGTATTAAATAAAGGCAATTAAAGAATTCCTTTTTTCTTAACCATATAAAGGGAAAAACGAGTTCCATTATAAGATAAATTTTGAAAAAGTATAAATCAACATGATAAGATTGTATAATTTAAGCTAATTGATCCAGACAGAGATATATATCCTTTTTTCTTAAGTAACTAGTCCTTCATTAAATTATGAATTGCTAATTAACCGAGTATATAAAATTAAATCTTTGCTAGTATAAGATAAACATCCAATAAATATTCCTCTGCCGTATAGATTATGGTAATCTCTTCCTTATTATGTTGAAACTCAACGTAGATAAATATTTACTTGCACTCGTTATTATATTAAACGAAATAAATTATTTAATTTAAGTAATTAAAAATTTAAGTATGCATACGTATCAGTAACTAGTAATTAGTGTGTATATATAAGGCATATATCTCTAATTCATAAATTTAATATAGATATTAGGTGCAATAATTTTTTATCGTTCAATATTATTAGTATTCTTATCCGTTTATCCCATATGTTAAGTGGTTTAAAACTAGTGTTTATTCTGTATATATCCAGTCCAACAAACCATATTTTCAAACTCCAACTACTTCATTATCCACTTTATCTCTCACATTTATCAACTAGCTCTCCCAAATTTACTTCAACAACTTTTTAGATCTTTATCGACCATAGGCTTATCACACATTATCACGGACGACGATAATAATAATAATAATAATAATAATAATAATAATAATAATAATAATAATAGTCATATCATTGATTCCAAAAATCTTATAGTAGCAAGCAAATTCTTTTTGTGAAGTTTGATGGTGGCTATTTCTATGTTGAATAACCAAAGATTAAATCTGAGAGAATTTTTAAATAATAATATAAAATAAATTATTGTAAAATTATTATATCACTTATAAATTAATTAATATACGTAAGATATTATTGGGCTTGCGTGCTTCCTGCTAGCAGAGTAATGCTACCAAAAATGGAAGAAAATAAGCAACCGATCCCTTTTTCCTGCCAATTAATATTCTTCTCATCCTAATATATATGTCATTTTTAATAATTTATTATTATAAAACTTTTCCATAAACTAGTTTTCAACTAATTGTAACGAGTATACCACGCATTAAATGCTGTCACGTAATGAGATATATGGAGTAGTAAATAGTTAATACTCCCTTAAAATCCCAAATACTAATAGTTGGCTGAATTTGTTTCAAAATTAAAGACCACATTTTCAGAAAGCAAAAAGCATTTATTATTTTTCCCTTTCAAATTCATCATCACTGTTTTAATTAGTGAAGTACTCATTAAGCAAAATATTGAACAGAGACAACTAATAATTTAGACAAGTAGTCATATTATCAAATTTATTTTATTGGAATTTGATCACGCCCAAAGTATACCCTCTAAATAGGATTCTGCGGACGTTGCAAATAAAACCCAAGTATTAAGCT
>MDKF010710509.1:0-67666 GCA_026770625.1 Nicotiana glauca | reverse complement strand
AAACACATGATTAGGGATTTTACGGTCCGAAATCACAAAGATTTGATTTAGGGTTCTTTGGCCAGAAAATTTAAATGGATATTAGAGCAAACCCAGGCAGATTCGAGACAAACAGGTCTAGGGATTAGGTAAAGGAGGCTCAGGCGGTGACAGGGTGTTAATTTGGGACTGTTTGGCATACTTTATGTTTTGGCCGGAAATATTCAATCGATTATTCGACGAGATGGGGGAAGATTCAAGGGAAATGACCATGAGGGTTGGAAAGATGAGAAGAAGGAGCATCTATGGTATTTTTCTGGTGGCCATTGGAATGATCGGCGTTCGCCGGTGGCGGCTAGGGTTTTGCAGATTTGGAGCATTTGGTGGGGATTTGGAAGAAAAAAATGGTGGATTCGGAGTGGGGAGATGGAGACGAGGCTATGGTGAAAATTTGGGGGTGATTGGAAGTTGGCCTCCGCCGTGAGGCGATTTCTGGCGGCGGAACACGGCGGCGTTACAGGGCTGATGATGAACGATGAAGACGAGGAAGGTAAAAATTGTCTCTAGGGTTAATACACACGATCAGACAGTTATATCACAATAAAGAGGGCCATTTGTGGCCGTTAGATCAGGAAAAATTAACGGCTGAGATAAATCCTAGCCTAAAACGGTGTCGTTTTGGTTATAAGAGAACTTGGTCGGTTATTTGGACTGGGTGAAGGAATTATTTGGGCTGGATTGGGGATGTGGCCTTGGCGAAAACGTTTGGGCTAGCCTCAGATTTGGCCCAAATTGCATTAGCCTATGTTTTTCTTCATTTTCTTTATTAATTCCTATTTATTGCTTTCATTTTGAATTTTTTTTTTATTTTTTCTGATTTTATTAAAAATGCTGAAATAAAACTCACAATCAGATTATCACTAAAAATTAGATTTCCTAATTAATTCCTTAATAAAAATGCAAACTAATACAAATTTAAACTGAAAATGCAAGACGGACCGTTTTTGTTATTTTCTTTATATTTTATTCTGAAACAAATTAACCTCTAATTAATACTAAAATGGGTAATTAAATGCAAATGCAAATGTATTTTTTTATTTATTATTTTTCATATCAATTAAAATGCACAAATAAAATAGAAACAATTAACACAAAATTCAGAAAAATTGTAAAAATAAGGAAAAATATTTTTTATTTGAATTTTATGGGAATAATTCATATATAGGGCAAAAATCACGTGCTCACAGGGGGTCGACCCGTATGACCAAGGGCCATCTCCAAAAAGAGGAGGTCGACCCCAATGGTCAAGGGCCATCGCAAAAAAGAAGAATTCGACCTCGACCGAAATAACATTCGGCCTCTTCCGAATCAACCTTCGGCCTCGACCGAAACAACATTCGGCCTCGTCCCAATCAACATTCGGCATCATCCGAATCGATCTTACGGCCAAGGGTCATCGCTAAAAAATAGGGGTGGACCCTTATGGCCAAGGGCCATCGCCAAAAAGAGGAGGTCGACCCCGTTGCCAAGGGCTATCACCAAAAAGAAGAATTCGGTATCGACCGAAACAACATTCGACCTCGTCCGAATCAACATTCAACATCGTCCTAATCGACCTTACGGCCAAGGGCCGTCGCTAAAAAAGAGGGTGTCGACCGTTATGGCCAAAGGCCATCGCTAAAAAGAGGAGTCAACCCCAATGGACAAGGGCCATCGCAAAAAAGAAGAATTCGACCTCGACCGAAATAACATTCGGCCTCATCCGAATCAACCTTCGGCCTCGACCGAAACAACATTCGGCCTCGTCCGAATCAACATTCGGCATCGTCCGAATCGATCTTACAACCAAGGGTCGTCGCTAAAAAATAGGGGTGGACCCTTATGGCCAAGGTCCATCGCCAAAATAAGGAGGTCAACCCCGTTGCCAAGGGATATTACCAAAAAGAAGAATTCGGCATCGACCGAAATAACATTCAGCCTCGTCCGAATCAACATTCGGCATCGTCCGAATCAACCTTACGGCCAATGGTCGTCGCTAAAACAGAGGGGGTCGACCCTTATGGCCAAGAGCCATCACCCAAAAAGAGGAGGTCGACCCCAATGACCAAGGGCCATCGCCAAAAAAGAAGAATTTGGCCTCGATCGAAATAACATTCGGCCTCGTCTGAATCAACCTTCTGCGTCGACCGAAAAGACATTCGGCCTCGACCGAAACAACATTCGGCATCGCCCGAATCGACCTAGCGGCCAAGGGCCGTCGCTAAAAAATAGAGGGTCGACCCTTATGGCCAAGGGCCATCGCCAAAAAGAGGAGGTCGACCCCAATGGCCAAGAGCTATCACCAAAAAGAAAAATTCGACCTCATCCGAATCAACCTTCAGCCTCAACCGAAACAACATTCGGCCTCGTCCGAATCAACATTCGGCATCGTCCGAATCGACCTTACGGTCAAGGGTCATTGCTAAAAAAGAGGGGGCCGACCCCTACGTCCAAGAGCCATCACCAAAAAAGAGGAGGTCAACCCCAACCGCCAAAGGCCATTGCCCAAAAAGAAGAATTCGGCCTCGTCTGAATCAACCTTCGGCCTTGACCAAAACAACATTCGGCCTCGTCCGAATCATCATTCGGCATCGTCTGAATCGACCTTATGGCCAAGGGCCATCGCTAAAAAAGAGGGGGTCGACCCTTATGGACAAATGCCATCGCCAAAAAGAGAAGGTCGACCCCAATGGACATGGGCCATCCCCAAAAAGAAGAATTCAGCCTCGACCAAAATAACATTCGTCCTCGTCCGAAACAACCTTCGGCCTCGACCGAAACAACGTTCGGCCACGTCTGAATCAACATTCGACATCGTCCGAATCGACCTTACAGCCAAGAGTCATTTCTAAAAAAGAGGGGGTCGACCCTTATGGACAAGGGACATTGCCATAAAGAGGAGGTCGACCCCAATGGCCAAGAGCCATCGCCAAAAAGAAGAATTCGGCCTCGACCGAAATAACATTCGGCCTTGTCCAAATCAACCTTCGGCCTCGACCAAAACAACATTCGGCCTTGTCCGAATCAATATGCATCATCGTGCGAATCGACCTTACGACCAAGTGTCGTCGCTAAAACATAGAGGGTCGACCCCTACGACCACGAGCCATCACCAAAAAAGAGGAGGTCGACCACAACGGCCAAGGGCCATCGCCAAAAAAGAAGAATTCAACCTCGACCGAAATAACATTCCGCCTCGTCCGAATCAACCTTCGACCTCGACCGAAACAACATTCGGCCTCATCCGAATCAATATTTGGCATCGTTCGAATCGACCTTACGGCCAAGGGTTGTCGCTAAAAAAGAGGGGGTCGACCCTTATGGCCAAGGGCCATTGCCAAAAAGAGAAGGTCGACCCCAATGGCCAAGGGCCATCGCCAAATAGAAGAATTCGGCCTCGATTAAAATAACATTCGGCCTCATCTTAATCAACCTTTGGCCTCGATCGAAACAACATTCGGCCTCGTCCGAATCAACATTCGGCATTGCCCGAATCGACTTTACGGCCAAGTGCCGTCGCTAAAAAATAGAGGGTCGACCCTTATGGCCTAGGGCCATCACCAAAAAGAAGAGGTCGACCCCAATGGCCAATGGCCATCGCCAAAAAGAAGAATTCCGCCCTGACCGAAATGACATTCGGCCTCGTCCGAATCAATATTCGGCATCGTGCGAATTGACCTTACGGCTAAGGGCCATCGCTAAAACAGAGGGGGTCGACCCCTATAATCAAGAGCCATCACCAAAAAAGAGGAGGTCAACCCCAACGGCCAAGGGCCATCGCCAAAAAAGAAGAATTCGACCTCGATCGAAATAACATTCGGCCTCGTCCGAATCAACCTTTGGCCTCGACCAAAACAGTATTTGGCCTCGTCTGAATCAATATTCGACATCATCCAAATCGACCTTACGGCCAAGGACCGTCACTAAAAAAGAGGGGTCGACCCTTATGGCCAAGGTCCATCGCCAAAAAGAGGAGGTCGACCCCAATGGCCAAGGGCTATCGCCAAAAATAAGAATTTGGCCTCATCCGAAATAACATTCGGCCTCGTCCGAATCAACCTTTGGCCTTGACTGAAACAACATTCGGCCTCGTTCGAATCAACATTCGGCATCGTTCGAATCGACCTTATGGCCAAGAGCCGTCGCTGAAAAAGAAGGGGGGTCGACCCTTATGGCCAAGGGCCATCGCCAAGAAGAGGAGGTCGACCCCAATCGCTAAGGGCCATTGCCAAAAAGAAGAATTCGGCCTCGGCCGAAATAACATTTGGCCTCTTCCAAATCAACCTTCGGCTTCGACCAAAACAACATTCAACCTCGTCTGAATCGACCTTATGGCCAAGGGTCGTCGCTAAAAAAAGATGGGTCGACCCCTTCGGCCAAATCCATCACCAAAAAAGAGAAGGTCGACCCTAACGGCCAAGGGTCATCGCCAAAAAAAGAAGAATTCGGCCTCGTCCGAATCAACATTCGGCATCGTCCGAATTGACCTTACGGTCAAGGGCCGTCGCTAAAAAAGAGGGGGTCGACCCTTATGGCCAAGGGCCACCGCCAAAAAGAGGAGGTCGACCCCAATGGCCAAGGGCCATCGCCAAAAAGAAGAATTCAGCCTCGACCGAAATAACATTCGGCCTCGTCCAAATCAACCTTCGGGCTTGACCGAAACAACATTCGGCCTCGTCCGAATCGACCTTACGGCCAAGGGCTGTCGTTAAAAAAGAGGGGGTCGACCCCTACGGCCTAGAGCCATCACCAAAAAAGAGGAGGTCGACCCGAACGACCAAGGGCCATCGCCAAAAAAGAATAATTTTACCTCGACCTAAATAAGATTCGGCATCGTTCGAATCAACCTTCAGCCTCGACCGAAACAACATTCGACCTCGTCCGTATCAACATTCGGCATCTTCCGAATCAACCTTACGACCAAGGGCCGTCGCTAAAAAGAAGGGGTCGACCCTTATGGCCAACGGCCATCGCAAAAAAGATGAGGTCGACCCCAATGGCCAAGGCCATCGCTGAAAAGAAGAATTCGGCCTCGACTGAAATAACATTTGGTCTCGCTCGAAAAAACATTCGGCCTCGTCCGAATCAACCTTCGGCCTCGACCGAAACAACATTCGGCCTCGTCCGAATCAACCTTTATGGCCGAGGTCCATCACAAAAAAGAGGAGGTCGACCCCAACGGCCAAGGTCCATCGCCAAAAAGAAGAATTCGGGCTCGACCGAATCAACCTTCAGCATTGACCGAAACAATATTCGACCTCGTCCGAATCAACTTTCAGCCTCGTCCGAAACAACATTCAGCCTCGTCCGAATCAACACTCGACCTTATCCGAATTTACATTCGGCCTACTCGCCCGTCCAAATCCGAGGACGCGAATGACCTCCTCTGATGCCGCCATCCTGGCCTTGACGACCTTCTTTAATTCTACCGCCATCTCGATCGACTCGTCACTCGAGTCATTGGCCCTGATCGAACTCTACTAATGTTCAGCCCACGGGGATACCGATAACCTAAAGATTGTCACCCTCATCCGCGATCCACACTAGTCGACCTCCCCATCCGAATTTATCAAAATTACGATTAATAAAGTCCACTCACCGAGCTCGACCAAAAGACAACCTCAATAAGCGGATGGACTAAATGTATGGGTCAAAATTAGATCAGAGAAATTCGGCACGCAGAGATATAAGGTCGTGGTCAGACAGACCAAGGTCGTACCGTCATCAATAGCCAAGGTCGGACCGTCATCAATAACCAAGGCCGAACCATCATCGGACAGGCCAAGGTCGGACCGTCATCAATAGCCAAGGTCGGAGCCAAGGTCGGACCGTCATCAATAACCAAGGTCAGACTGTCATCAGTAGCCAAGGTCGGACCGTCATCACTAGCCGAGGTCGGACATGCCAAGGTCGGACCGTCATCAAATAGCTAGTTTGCTTTGGAATACTCAAAAGGAATATTTTACCGAATATTCCCTCTGAATTGTACCTTTTTTTAGGATTTTCTATGGATACCCCCTCCCCCCTCCCTTATAAATAGGAGGGGAGGACTTCCCAAAAAAGGGGCTCTCTCTCTCTCTATCTCCCTCTCCCTCTTTTTAGAAAATATGTAAACACACCTCTCCAAAGAATTGAGAGGATCAGTGATCCTATACCTTCATCGGATCCAAAAAAGGGTCATAAGGTTCTTGTATTTGTCTACCATTGATCTTTATTAAATGAAAGAAGATCTGTCTAACTAAAGATCGGGCGAATCTTTTCCTTTATTCATATTTTTTTTACTTAATGCATCTTTACTTATGCCATTAAATCTGATCATAATCGCTGTCAACATTTATATTTGACTATGTTTTTCTATTGCTCCTACTCATATCGGATCTAGAGTTAATTATCTTTAACTAGGATTTACCCCAAGTTGTTAAACAGATGTGGTGTTAAGAAAATTAACCTTGAGTTCTACTCAAGTACAAAAGCAATCTCATTGATATAAAACAACAGTTCAATATTTCCTCAACTAAATATGAAACATTCAAACCCTTTGTAAATCAACTTTCTTAATTAACAGCTCCCGGTCTTAGCACATATAAAGTTAATGGCCCTTTTATATAATTGGATCTTTGACAATTTCATTTGCAATAATAACAACTAAAACAAGAAGAAGATTTCAACCTCATAGTCTATTAATGGGAGAAATTCAAAAATAGCTAAATTTATAAGTGGTCGTTCAAAAATAGCCCAGTTTCAAAAGTAATTGAAATTTAGTCACTTTTTATGTAAAGATAAACCTGAACGAAAATATTGTTTAAAATCCAGAAAAATACTCCAGCATAATATACTGGAGTTCCAGTATAATATTCCGGTCTAGCATAATATACTGGAGTTTGGAGCAGCGGTGCTCCAGTTTCTAGTATATTATACTGGAGCCAACAAAGTATACCAGTCCAGCATTATATGCTGGAAGTTCATACACAGTTGCACCGAACTGCAATATATTATGTTGGACCAGTCTCTGTTACAGCAAAATAGTGGCTATTTTTCATTGACTTGGTAAACACTGACTATTTTTAAATGACCAGTCCAAAAACTGGATAGACCGTCCTATTTTTACATTAGGTCAAGGAACCACTTAATTGTTATTCTTTGTGGTTAAGATTCTGAAGTTTGTTATTATGGGCCAGATGACTACTTCCCATTTGAGAATGGGAGATTTTCATTCCTACACTAAATTGCATACTATATTATCAAAAATATAGATACTACCTATATTACTTCCATTGTCCATAATTTTTTTTCAGTTTTTGTAACATTTACGCCCCACCCGCCAATCACCACCAAAAGGGAGGAATATTTGTAGCTTTTGTATTGTTTAGCTAAAACAAAGCAGTAATCGAACTGAAGAGGCATGTTGCCCGGGGGCTGAGAGGGTCGATGGGGACCTTGGGGCCAAGGTCCGAGCAGAGCTCGAGCTACTAAGGGCAATCGGGAATAGGATAACATGCAGAAATATGGCTAAGCAAAGCTCTATGTTACCGATATTGAGCAAAGTAACGAAGAATAAATAAGAAAACTTTAAATTCTAAGGTAGGCTTGGGCCAATTAGAATGAACAATTTAGAAGAAAAGGGAGAGAGAGAGAGAATATTGCACTTGTAGAGAAATAGTGAAACATCAGTCCTTCACAAGGTGGGGCGAGTCCCCTTTATACAGGAAGGGATACTCGGCTACAAGTATGTGAAGATTAAGTACAAAGTATGGTGATAGGATTGCTTGACATGATGCCTTAGCATAGGCTCTGGGTAGGCCGGGCCTGTTAGACGTAGCCATGTGCCTAGGGGGATTCCCCCTCAGTCCTGGCTTCGCTCTTGGTTTCACTCGAGTCGGGCTTTGATGAGCCCCGAGGTAGGGAACTCAATCGCGGCCTCCCGCCTCGGGTTCCCGGGGCATGCTTCCAAAATGTCTTGATAGCGAGAAATCAAGTCTTCTGATTTTGCCGCGTACAAACTCAATTTCCTAACTCTATCTTATTCATAATATGACAATACCTACATCCAAAAAGATGGTTGGTAAGAGATATAGTTGTGGAAGAGTTAAGTCAGAGTAACTCAATTTTTGCATCATGTTTATGATGGATAAATTTGAGTTATTCAGCATATCAAGTGTGTACTAATACGTGTAAGTTTTTTTATAAGGATCCCTAACGCAAGAATGTCTATCCACTCTTACGGTAAAATAGAGTAAGAGAATCGGAAGGTAGACACAAGTTTCACCAAGTAAAATAAGCAAGGAAAAGAAGGGTACGAGGTACCCAGTTAATGAAGATTAACAGTATTTACAATAAAAGGAGAGAAATAAAAGCATTTGAGATACCTTTAATTGTAATAGATGTATGTACAATTAGTCACACCCATCTCAATTATGCTCCATGGGAGATAGTAGAAATACTTAAGAGAAGGACGAATATAAGAAACTGGCTGGGATTAGAGTAACCCAAAATTACGGTTGGATTGCTTGTATTAGCTGACATTTTCGAAAGATATTGTAAATGTGCTAGCAAAATCTTCTTGTGAGACACCCAGATGGTACACTCTAAAATAGTACAGCTGGATATGAGTACTATAAAGATAGGCATTGGAAACCTTGAAAGGATGAATGTTACTTTAGTATGGCTCCCGTCCCTAGTAAAGAAAGAATGTTAGGCAACACGAAGAGCCAGTAGATTAAGCAAGGGGAAGTAAATGCAAAAGAATGTCCTATTGAAATTTTCAAAAATAAAGTGTTAGACAGAAAGGTTAGCAGAAAATGAGAAGAAAGTTAATGATGTGTTATGAGTAAGATGTGATGCATGACAACAGTAGAAACAAATGACGGTATTATAGGATATATAGTCAAGTTAAGGAAAAGATGAGAGGAGACAGGCCTTGAGACAACAAAAGAGCATAGGCCATAAAGTTATATCTTCATTTTGAGAAATAAGTTCGCGACTCCAATCAACTATCAAAAGGGAGAGTTAATCCCTAGAGTATTAGAAATCAGTATGGGCTGATGAACAAGATAAACTAAACATGAAATATGGGCTAAGTGATTTGGTAATAGTCATCATCATGAGAATTTTAGATTGTGTTCCGGCGATAATAGAATAAACCACAGAAGAAGATTCATAAGGAATTCAGAGAATGGTCATTCAGGAAGACGCTTCCCTAAAAAAGGATTGCCCCAAAATGAGTAAGGGTCATCGATGATGAAAAAGGACTCCAAATATAATAGGTACAATATCTATAGGTTGAAAGTCGTAGCTCTAAAACTTAGTATTCCCCTAAAGGGGGAAATATAAAGTTATGTGGCATTAAGTCAGAATTAAGGGGTTCTAGTAATTATGGAATGGTGAAGGAAGAATGCGATAAAAATTAAAAAAGGGACGAGAATGCACTTATTTAAAGCCTACAAGATATGATACGATTCCAGAATATTATGCAAACATGATGTCAAGGAAAGGAAGTAAGGGTCCCTACCCATGATGTTATTGAAAGATAAGGAGTCAGTGTGAGAAATAAGTTAAGACATAGGAAATAACCCAAGAAAGATTACATAGAATATTGATATGAGAATGGGCCAATGAATAGTAAGTAATTGATTCAGGAAGAGACTAGTTATGGCTAAACAGGAGGTTACAGACGCGTTAGCAAATCATGCAAGATAAACATAATAAAACCCAATATGGTGAATTCAATCTCACAGATATGACATCATGATCCTTGAAGAAAATTTTCAGATACGAGTTGTGGTAATTAAAGGTACCATATGAGTGTTACTGAAATAAAAGAGAAAGCCACTAGAAAGACAGTTAAAATGTTAGTTCAGAAGCAACCCGACAAGCACAAGAGCATGGAGGTAAGCAAATACGAATAATTATAAGCAAGGAAGGACATTAGAAGGTATGTAATAAGCTCACGACTTTACAAGATTCAAGGGTTCTCCCTAAGTACTACAACGAAAGACTAGTTGAGGAAACAAGGAAGAAGGCTACAACCTAAGCACAATAACCTAAAGAGGAAATGGTCGTATAACAACAGTCTCCCAACAACATTGTAAGCACTCCAAAGGAAAGTGTAAACTATCATGGCTAATGAATGGGAAGTAAAATTAAAAGTAATATTCGAGATTATATGAGTTGCATGAAAACTCTGGCATGTGTGGGCACTAAGATAAGCTAAGTATGGATGCAACAACGGGGCAGAAAGGCCAGCAAAGGTAATATCTTACGTTTAAAGAAAGCTAAGATGGAATGAAAGAAATTATTTGATCAGTGATCCAGAGTTGGTTACGTTATGAACGCACATAAGGGTTCGAAATCTTATACATGCAGCATTTATAGCCGTAGAAGATTCGGGTATATATTAAAAGAAAGAATTGAGCCCAGGTCATAGATGAAGGATTAAATTGTTAAAGGATTGCATCATGCATATTCCTCAGTGCACATGAAGGGTTAAACAGAATAACTAATACCATGAACCACAGGTCGGAAGATAACTTAAGCCTACATAAGGGCCGATTAGAAGAAGGAGAAAATTAAAAAGTTGCATCAACGAAGTAAATACGGAATTTGATTATTGCACCCGGAAAATTATAGACATCATGATTGAGAACATTGAAGAATAACTCTTAATATTGGAGGTGGACGAGAGATATTACAGTAGCCATATTTTGTAATGGCTCTTCAATAAAGCCAGTTAAAAAAATACCAACCTCATAAGAATTCAGTATGGAGCTCCAACCAGATTGTATAGGCACTAGAGGTGCAAGTATTATAATAGAAGTTAAAGTTATAGACGTGAATTATACCTATGTGGAATGAAGGTCATGATAGAGATAGAAGATACGATGCAAGATTTTAAGGTGGTAAGGTAAAGGTGAACAACATACGAGATACTCAAATGTAGAAGATTGTGAATAGTCCATACTTCGTATAAAAGGACTAGAAGCATTGGGATTCAGTATCTTGGAATAATAGCAGCATCGTTAGTGGCATACCTTCCAGCCTATGGTTTCTAAGTACCGAAAGGTCTAATTAAAGAGTAAAAGAACAGTTAGAGACGATGTCTCGCTTGATATTCCAGAAAAGCATAAGGGATTGATCGCAAGCTAAAGTATGATAGAACGACAAGGTTTTAGAAAAATAAGAGTAAGGACATGAAGAAGGCAAGTGAGAAGGTGACGAGAATGGATAAGCCCTCGGGATTAAGCCCACAAAAATGAGAGAGAGCTGATGGGTTCTCTAAATTATATAAGGCTCAGTATAGCCAGAAGAACTCAAGGAGTCTAAGACTAGTAACATTTTGAAAAAAATGGAATGCTTCCCTAGTAGTGGAATGAGGGTGTGATTATGATAGATAAATGATGTCGTTTAGGCCTTCGAATGAGTAATGATATGAACAGGATTTCATATATTGTACGAAATTAAAAACGTAAAGTGAATCATATTAGGATGCTATAAAATATGATTACTGAAGTAAAATATGATTATTGAAGTATATCGCCCCTAAGTGGATCAGGACAATCACTTCAAATATTCCTCGATACAGCATAAGCCCTAGGGGCAATGTATTAAGTAAGAAGTTTCAAGTTATCAATAGAAGATTATAGATCAACATTGAGGTGGATCGACAATGGATGGATAAAAGATATGAGTACGAGATGATATTACACCATCATTCTTAAGATGAACAGTAATGAAGAAGTGTTAAAATACTTGGCGTCATGCATATAGGATAAGCAACAAGAGTAACCTGGAGTTTTGTTGCAGACCTTAGAAACAATAAATTAAAGTAATAATTATGGTATAGCATGGCCTACATAGATGTTCTAAAGCTAATGACGCCCAGAGGGACAACTTGACATAATTTTGTATATGTTCACAAAGTGAGGCCTAGAGATTGGCTAAGAGCTACAGGAAAGAGGAGAGAAGTGTCGCATAGGCGCACATACAAGGTTAGAATCGTACAGACTACATGATAAAAGGTAGCAACAATTACGAGATTGGGAGGATTCCGACCACAAGTCATGGTATCAGAAAGAGGCCTAAATGGGGGAATACTTTGGCTATTAAATTATTCAAATAACATTTGACTACATTGAAGGGAGAATATTAAAGTATTCGCAAGAACTATGGGTTACGAAAATGATAAATGCATCAGTCAACATTCGAGGATGAATTTTCCCAATCGGGGAATGATGTTATGCCTCGCAATATTACGTCGATATTACGTCCCGCAGTATTATATTATGAAGATATTACGCCTTGCAGTATTACATTACGACGATGTTACGCTTTGCAGTATTATATTACGGCAATGTTACACCATGTAGGATTATACATGAAATTGTTGTAACATAATTGAATGTAAATTTGTAAACGTGAGAGGGGAAGCAAATCAAAGAAAATAAATTTTCATCCAAGTTGGCATATTGGGATAAAATATGGGCCAAGCGATAACACTCGATATTTAAGGACTAGTACCATACAATGTACCATATGACCATGATAGTAGGATGTATACAGTGTATTAAAAATAAGTCGAATTTTAAGTAATTTGAAACAATTTTTAATTACGTGGGTAATTGGTTAATTATCGGGTAGCGAGATATTAACTAATTAATTAATTTAATATTTTAGATAATCTTGCTAACCCCCCCTCCCCCACCACCACCACCACTACCACCACCACGTGGCAGGCCTCCTTTCCAAAACAATGTCTCTTAAAATTATTTAAGAGGTGGCAACCTAATACCTTATATTGAAGATAAATTTCAGTATAGTAAATTCAAATAACCAAGACAACATTTCCATTCTCAAAGACTCCATAATCAGAGAATGAGAATGTTACAACCTTTTCCAAGAATATCATACGGATTTTTCCCTACTCTAGGTATGTTAAGGCTATCCCTTCTTTCTTTATGGCATGATAAATAATACAAATGAAACGAGCAAAATATGCAACTTTCATAAATGACTCTATACATAGAAATACTAGGGGTGTCTATATTATTGATTCCCCATGTGAATTACTATTATATACTTTGTTCATGGGTCTCAGAAAAATACGTGTTTGATAAAGTTTATCCGAAAGGCATATTGATTTTTATGGCATTCCGAGAATATCTTATTAATGTATTTCTTATGCATTTCATGCATTTATACATGTACATTTACCCATGATCATATGGTGTTATATATGCGTATATATGTATATTATATTTATATGGGATATGGGAAAAAAGTTACGGCATTATATACGCACCACCACCTGATCAGCTGGTATACGTTGATGATTTTGCCCACAGTGGCCGACATGATATGATGGGATGCCCTCAGAGGACTGATGATGTTATGAAACATGTACCTATTCACGGCATGTCATTTATATGCATATTCATGACACAACAATTATTTTATGATTTACAGAGTTATCCAGACTTATAGGTTGATCATATACTCTATATTTCTTCCATGTCTGTTATGTACGTATTTATGTGTCTTACATACTCGGAACATTATTCATGATGATGTTCCTTTTGTCTAGAGGCGCTGCGTTTCATGCCTGCCGATTCCAATAGATAGGTCGAGAGTCCTCCAAGTTGGTCATCATATCAGCGGAAGATGTTGGTGCGCTCCATTTGCTCTAGAGTTGCTTCTTGGGTCACTACGATAGTACATGTATTGATTGGAATAGAAGGACCCTTCCCCAACCTTTATGAATTAAGTATTCTTATAGGCTTGTACATAGATGTCATGTACATGAGAATTTTTATGGCCTTGTCTACCTTTGTTTAGTATACGAGTGGTCATTTTGGTCTTATAGGCCTATATGTGGTATGTAAAAGTTAGTATTACATATTGTTTTCTAGTTATCCTACGTCTGCCTTTCCGTCTCATTTACCTATAATAGAATGATAGGAATGATACGTTATGTTGGTACTCGGTTGAGTAAGGTACCAGGTGCCCATCGTGGCCCATCAGTTTGGGTAGTGACACCAATGCTGACAAGAACACCCCAAATTTCTAATTTCGCCAATTCAAGTTTAAATATACCATGGACCTCCAAATTACATTTCGAACACGCTCTGAAGTCCAATATCACCTATTAAAGTTATCCCAACTATCAGAATTCACATCCGAGATCTTCTACACATAAGTCAACATCCGATTGACTTTTTCCAACTTAGGCTTCAAAATTAGAGACTAACTATCTCATTCCACCCCAAGACCACTCCGAACACAGAAAAACCAACACGATATGATGAAATATAGTTGAACATCACATAAAGAAGCATAAATGGGGGAAGCAGGTTGTAACTCATGAAACGACCGGCCAGGTCGTTACTATGACCAAGCGAGAAGTCAGTTGTTAATGATGATCCTTGCTCCCTCTGTTAACAAAACTTATTTGATGTTAATGAAGAGGGAGAGTCAAAGGGCTATTGCTCATGCTGGTGCTTCTATAGAAAGCCATGAATCTGCTACCTTTGCTTCTTTTTCTAGAGGTAGTTTTCATCAAAAACCTTGAAGAAATTATAATCGTGTATGTGACTATTGAAAATATAAAGGACATACTAGAGAAAATTGTTTCAACCTGAATGGATATCCTGTTGATTTTAAAAGCCAAAAAAAAGGAGGCACCTTATTTGCATCCAACTTTTCAGGGAATAGTGGAGGATCTGGGACTATTGATCTACAAATGCACACATCTAGATCTCAGGAATTTATTTCAGCAGTTAACTTTTCAGGGAACAATAACGGAGGCTATAATGGTGATTTGATTAAGTCATAACCACAACTGACTCCACCTCTTATTTCAGCACCTTATTTTACTCAAGAACAATATCACCAAATCTTACAGATGCTTGGCAAACTAAATAAGGAAGGAAGGTCTACTTAACCAATAGCAGTAGCATCAAGTATATTTTCCTTACTATCTATACTTTTTCATGATAGATGGATAGTTGATACTGGGGCTACTAACCACATGGTAGATAACTCTACTTTGTTGAATAAACTAGATATAGATTATAGCATAAAAGGAGGAAATGTTTATTTACCAACTGGTAAAGTGGTATCCATATCAAATACAGTAACATCTAGCATATTCAGAAACTAAGAGATTCAGAATGTTCTGCATATCCCTGACATCAAGTTTAATCTACTATCTATCTCTCAATTAACAAAGGAATTGAGATGTTGTGTTGTATTCTTTCCTAATTTCTTTCCCTTTCGGTACATCTTCAGTGGACAAGCAAGGGGAGTTGGTAGAGAAGGTTGTGGACTATACAACTTGAAGCCAACCTCAACTGTAGCTAAACTACAACAGCATATTAGAATCAGTTCCATTTTCTCTTTTGTGTCTGTTAGTGTTCCTTTGTTTTTATGTCATAATATACTAGTACATACACCTCTTGTTGTACTTAGGAAAATAGTCTCTAAAACAGTCAAGCTAGATAAATATCATCACTGTACAGTTTGTCCATTTGTAAAATAGTATAAACTTTGATTTCCCACAAGTATAGCTAGTTCAAATAAACCTTTTCAACCAGTACATGGTGATGTTTGGGGTCCATATATAATTCCTACGTATGATGATAAGAGATACATTCTAACACTAGTAGATGATTTTTCCAGGTACACCTGGATATTCTTGTCGAACAATAAAGCTGAAATTATTGTTGTTCTGAGACAATTCCTAGCTATAGTAAATATCATTTTCAATAATAATGTTCAAATTTTTAGAACATATAATAGATGTGAGTTTTTTTAACTCTAACTTTGATGAATTAGTTAAGGAAAATGGCATGATACACCAAAGTTCCTATGTCTACCCACCTCAGCAAAATGGTGTGGTAGAAAGAAAACATAGATCGATTTTGAATGTTGCTAGATCACTAAGGTTTCAAGGGGTATTACCTATGAAGTTTTGGGGGAAGTGTATCTAAAACTGTATATCTTCTCAACAGACTACCATTTGCTATTACACAAAACAAATCATCATTTGAATTGATGCACTTACACCCTGCAGGTATTGATCACTTGAGGGTCTTTGGTTGTCTTGCATATGCATCAAATCCAAATGTCACTAATAAGATGTCAGCCAGGGCTATTCCAGCAGCTCTAATGGGATATTTCTACTCAAAAGTGCTATAAACTTTAGGATTTGCATGCTAAAACATTCTTTGCTATTAGGTATATTGGTTTTAAAAGAAGACTTGTTCCCTTTTAAACATTTCACACCCTCTACATCACATTTATTTCCAGTTTTAGAACCTAGCATCCATACTCAAACTCTACCATCCTTCTAACACTATGACTCTCACTCTATTCAAGAGGAAGGAGATACAAGTTCACCTTCGAGTCCTTCAATTCCCTCTAATACTGCAAATCAAGGAAGCTACTGCATATTCAAAGTGTGTTGAAGCAATGAGACTAGAGATATCTACTCTTGAGGAGAACAACACATGGAGTTTAGTTGATCTCCCTGAAGGCAAAGCTCCCATTGGGTGCAAATGGGTGTTCAAAGTCAAATATAAATCATCGGGAGAAGTGTAAAGGTATAAAGCATGCTTAGTGGCAAAAGGATACATCTAATAATAAGGATATGATTACAAAGAAACATTTTCACATATGGCTAAAATGGTTACTGTCAGATCAATGGTAGTTGTGGCTGCATCCAAAAATTGGTTCATCTATCAAATGGATGTCCATAGTGCCTTTTTAGAAGGTGATCTATTAGAAGAAGTCTCCATGACTATCCCAGATTAATTTTCTTGACAGGGGGAGATTAAGAGAGTTTGCAAATTACACAAAACATTATATGGTCTGAACAAGCACCAAGACAGTAGAATTGTAAACTGATTGAAGCCCTGCACCAATCGGGCTTTGTTCAAAGTCACTTTGATTACTCACATTCACAAATAAGCTAGTCAGTGATATAATTGTGATTTTAATATATGTTGATGATCTAATCATCACAGGTAGTAGTCATGAGTTGTTGATCAAGACAAGGAAAGACCTACAGAAGAAGTTTAAAATGAAGAACCTTGGAGATCTTAAATATTTCCTAGGCATTAAGTTTGCCATATCAAATAAGGGCATACATATGGGTAAAATGAAATACACGTTGGAGCTAGTATTAGAACTTGGTCTAGGTGGAGCAAAGATAGCTGGAACTCCTTTGGAGTGTAATCAGAAGCTCACTTTAGTTTACTATGATAAAATATTCAACATAAATGCATGCCGTAAAGATCCTATATTGAAGGATCGTGGTGAGAATCAAAGGATGATAGGAAGACTATTATATTTAACCATGACCAGACCAGATGTTTCTTTTGGAGTGCAAGTATAAAGTTAGTATATGCATGCTCCAAACAATCACACATGAAGGTTGCTCTAAGAATTGTCAGGTATCTAAAGGCATCACCAAGCTTAGGGCTCCTAATTCCAGCAGGAGAAACCAAGCAACTACATGCATTTTGTGGTTCAGACTGGGGCTTATGCCTATAAATGAGGAGATCTGTCACATGGTAACTTGTGATGTTTTGAGGAGCTTTAGTATTATGGAAGTGAAAAACCCAAGAACCTGTAGCTAGAAATTCAGCTGAAGCTGAATTCAGAAGCATGGCATCTTGTGTAGCTAAGATCACTTGGCTGATAGTTTTGTTTAATGAATTGGGGATTAAACTTCACCAAATTGTTGATTTGTTTTGTGATAGTAAGGCTACTATTCAGATTGTTGCAAATCCTATATTCCATAAAAGAACCAAACACATAGACATATACTGTCATTTTGTAAGAGAAAAACCAAGTCAAGTAATAATCATAACTCATCACTTGTCAACAAAACATCAACCGATAGATTTGATGACAAAAAGCATTAGCAAATAACAATATGAGTTTCTATTGAATCAGCTCGGGGTCGAGAACATTTTCAAAACACCAGCTTGAGGGGGAGTGTTGAGAGTATAGCAAGCTAATATGGCATTAATTAGTTAGTGAGTTAGTTTGGCAGGTGATTAGGAAGGTAGTTAGTAACTTACTGGGTTAGTCGGTTTCGGTTCAGAAGGATTTCAGAATGAATTGAGACACTTTGTCTCGGGGTTGGAAGCTTAAGTTGGAAAGGTCGACGGATGTTAAATTATGCGTAAATGACTCTAGAATAGATTTTTGATGGTTCCGTTAGCTCTGTTGGGTGATTTTGGACTTAGGAGCATGCCCGGATTGTGATTTAGAGGTTCGTAGTTGAAATAGGCTTGATATGGCGAAAGTTAGAAATTTGGCAAGTTTGACCGGGGATGGACTTTTTTGTAATAGGGTTGGATTGGAATTTAGGAAGTTGGAATAGGTCAGTGGTGTGAGCACGTGATTTTTGCCCTAAGCAAATTATTCCTAAAATCCAAACAAAATAATTTTCCTCTATTTTTATAATTTTTGTTGATAGTTTTGCATTTTTGTGTTAATTAGCTGCATAATAATTCATATTAAAAAATACAAAAATATGCATATGCATTAGGATTTTTAATTTTACAAATTTAGTATTAATTCATTTCAGAACAATTTAAGAAAAATCAAAATAGCATTTTAGTGTTTTAATTGAAAATTGCTATAAAATAGTTATTAAATAAATTATAGAATTTAATTAGTTTTAGTTTAACAATTTAATAAAATCAGAAAAAATAATATATAAATCTGGAAAAGAAAATATACAAAAAAAATAAAATACAAAATACAAAAAGGAAAATAATACAAAAGCAAAATGAGTAAAATACAAGAAAAAATAAATAAAAGAACAAAGAGTAAATAAATTTTAGCCCAAATACGCCCCAAGCCCAATTAAAGAAACCGGTCCATTTGCCCCTAAGCTTCAAACAACGCCGTTTCAGGCATGGTGAATCTCAGCCCTTTATTTTAGTTCATCCAACGACCATCATCTCATGCTCATTGAAATCAACGACGTCGTATTGATGTCAATTAATCTGAGCCGTCAAAATGCTTTAATCCAACGGTTTGGGGTCATTCGTTATGCTTTTAATATAGCATATACACAATTAATCAGAAAAATATTTTACCCTTTTCATCTTCCTCTTCGCCCTAGCCGCCATGGTCTCCCTGTCAATCCGCCGGAACCCTACCGGTGGGAAACTCTCCCTTCACCAACCAACCCACAAATTACACCATAGAACCACCTTGAAATACTGATTCCACCCATCTACTTCTTTTCTTTCAAACATAGCCCTATCTGCTCGAATATTCAAGATTGTGTCGCCGGAACCCTAACTCCAGCGAACACAAACTTGCCCAATCCAACCCAAAATCACACCATATCACCTCCTGACCTTTCTCAACACGTTTCTAAAAATCTTGAGCCCCAAATCTAACGGGATGGACTCGAATAAGAGTTTGAAGTTTTTCCGGTGATTCAAAGTTCAAAAAAAAGATGCCACAAGACTCCCTTATCTGTTCTTGGAGATTTTTAGTATCAGTAGACGGTCAAATAACTATAAAAAAGCTAAGTTTTTCTTTTCTTTTTCCTTTCTGTTTCTTGTTATCTTCTGCATTTGTTTACTTATATGTTTTTAATTGTTTTTTTAGTTATCTCTTAATTTCTATTCTTTAAAAAAAATAGTATTTTAGGATTAAATTTGATACTATTAGGTCTTACATTTTTGAATAATATTTGGTTTAAATTCTGACAACTTGATTAGTAAAATTGGATTGAACAGTGTGATTTTAATTGTTTTAGCTTTTGTTATTAGTATAGCTGATTGGCTATAGCTGTTAATTGCTGATCAATAGTTAGTTAATATTAGAACTAGAATTAGATTTGTTAATTTCTGATAATTAGTTTGTTATAATTAGTAGTTAATTAGATTTTTGTTAATTGTAAAAATTAGGTTTATAAATTGATAATCCGGCAGTTAAAATTTAGGGGTAAAATGATTGAAGGGCAGTAGGGTAATTGGTAAATTCTAGTAAGATTCAGGGGTCTTTTGGGTACATTAAAAGGATTAATAGTAATTAACAAAAGGAAGGGAGGTAGTTTGGGTATAGAAAAAGAGCAATGGGGTAGATTTCTAAGTGAAGTGGGGGTAGATAGGGAATTACACTAGGTTAGAAGATTGTAGATTGGGGTGTTAGCATAATTTTTCATAAATAAGGGTAGTTAATTGAATTATAATTTAAAAAATAAGGGTGTAATTGAAATAAAAGAGGGACTAAAGTATAAAATCTGAAATTTAAAGTTCCCTCCAAATCTAATTCTATAAATAGGCATTGAGATGCCTCATTTGAAAAAGTTTTGAAAATCTGAAAATCACTCACCAAGTAATTTTTCCTTCCTAGATCAAATTTTCGAGATTCTTCATTCCAAAAAAACTCAAAAACATTACAAGTTAGCAAAAAATCCAAAAATCCATTGTTTCATTGATTTTCAGTTCAATTTGAAGGCTATTTGTTGATTTTCTCTGGTTTTGGTAATCAAAATACTGTGAAAGTACACGGAATTGATCGAAATTTGTGTTTTTGATCGAAATTTGTGTTTTTGATCGAAAGTACACGGAATTGATCGAAATCTGGTTTTGGTTTACATCTTGCTGTGGCTTAATTCTGGTGTTTTTGAGGCTGTGATCGAAATTTGTTTTCCTTGTTTCCTGTTGCTGTTGCTGACTTAGAGTTCTAACTCTTCTTCTTCTCATATTTTTCTACTCGGTACACATTTATACTCACATTGATGTAATTTCGATCTTGAGCAATGAAAATAGGAGTTCAATTGCTGTTCTGAAAATTTCATTAGTAATATATATGTTTAAATCTGATCAAATCTATATAGATACAACATTTAAATATGACAATTTGTATTCAATAGGATTAGTTGAATTTGTATTGGACTATAATTTCCGGACTGTTTTTACTACTATGTTTTGGATTATAATGGTACTGTATTTGTAATAATGCTCTAGTAGAACATAGAATCTATTGTGTTAGTGAAATAAATTGTTAGATCTAAAATAGTTTCAGGAAATTAGTATGTAATGAGAAATCTGGAAACATTTCACTGATTGCACTTTATTTTTCACCCTAGTATAACTTTGATTGTTAGAAATTAACAAGTAAAATAATAATTTCATGTGCTTTCAATTGTAATGACATTTTCAGTAATTCAGTGTTATAATATTAGCCTGCTTTGGTTCTAAAATCATGTCTCCAGCTTGGTTCCTATTTTACTAATGTCCAGGACTCATAGATAAATAGATAAATAAACAAATTTGAACATGCAGTTAAAATAAAATTTAAAGGTTATGTTAATTTTCTACAATGATTATTGAATGCATTTAGAGTATGTTTGAAATTAATTCAGCATGTTCTCGTCCCTTAATTGAGTTAAATTTTGGTTTGGACGCAAGGCCCAGTGGCCTGATTCCATGGTTTGAGCTTCAATTCATTCAACACAGGCCCATTTTCAATAGTTAGTCATCTCGCGTTTGGGCCTGGACCAAGTTATTTGACAGATTGGCCTGACTTGTGAAGGCTTGGGCCTGCTTAAGGCCTACTGTTAAGAGGCTTACACCGCATACATATTGGGCTTTTTGAGGCCCCAAGTCTGAAAATACACTTGGACTTGTTTGTGTTATACAATAGACTGAAATGTTCATATAACATATTAGTTAGGACTTTTTCTTTGTTTTAGAGACAATCCTTTAATAGAGAATAGTAGTAATTTTAGATTGGCCCTTTAATAAAGTAATGAGACGAGGCTCGCCAAATCAAATACATAATTGCAGGGCCCTCAATAAATGCTTAGATAAAAATACTTAGATATTCGGGATTGGCCGTTTAGCAAATTTCACGACCTTCCTCAAAGATAATAAGCACGTAGTCACTTTAGGCGCGTATGTTAATAATATTACTTTCCCAAATACGGGTGCACATTTATGTGACCCAAATCCAAATCTCAACGAAGTCGAAATGTGTTAAAAGCCACGGGCGTACTGGTACGGCGTGGTTCGAGATACATTTCACGATGTTGTAATTCTTGTAAAATAAATAATAAATATAATAAATGCGGGTTATTAATAAAAGGCACATAAACATAGAACATGTATTGAAATCAGATAAAATCAAATACAATAGTTGAGCGACCGTGCTAGAACCACAGAATCCGGAAATGCCTAACACCTTCTCCCGGGTTAACAAAATTCCTTATCCGGATTTCTGGCTCGCGGACTGTTAATAGAGTCATATTTTTCCTCCGTTCGAGATTCAACCGGTGACTTGGGACACCATTAATATCCCAAGTGGCGACTCTGAATAAATAATAATAAATCCCGTTCCGATTGTCCTTTAATTGGAAAAACTCCTTTACGCCCTTCACGGGGTGTATTAATCATAAAAAGGAGGTGTGACAAGTGGTGTTATTTGTCACTTTTGTGCAAATTTTGAGGTCATTCAGACGTGGTTTGGTAGGTTTTGGCGTCTTTTGTAGAAGTTGAATTTTCTTAGTTTTAATATGCTTGAACTTGGGTGTGATTTGTATTTTTGATGTTGTTTAAGGTGATTTGAAGGCTTGACTAAGTTCGTATTGTGCTTTAGGACTTGTTGGTATGTTTGGTTTAGGCTTCATGGACCTCAGGTTAATTTCGAATGATTTTCGGACCAAGGTTTGAAGTTTAAGATTGCTGAAGTTTGGGTGTTGCTGGTGTAATCGCACATACGGGGTACGAACCATAGATGCGAGCTCACAGGTGCGAGGTAATGTCTGCAGATGTAAGGTTTGAAGATAGGTGAACAGATGGTCGTATGTGCAAAGGTTTTCCTATACGTGCATTACCGTATATGCGGCAGGAGGACTATAGAAGTGGAAAAGGGAAGTTAAGCTCGGCTCCGCAGAAGCGGAGGGATTCTTGCACAAGCGAGTTCGCAGTAGCGGACCACAGGGCTGCAGGTGGCGAGGAAACTGTAGAAGCATGCTTTTTCGCTCCTTTGAAACTGTAGAAGTGGCTAAGTTTGCTACAGAAGCGATATTGCTGGGCAGAATATAGATAAACGAGGGTTCTGAGATTTTCACTATTTTTAACATTTGAAGCTCGGGTTTTGGAGATTTTTGAGAGGATTTTCGAGGGGATTCTTGAGGTTAGTTCTATATGCTCTCTTTTTTAACAATAATTGTATTTCCCCTTTGATTTCGCACTTAGATTGTGTGGTTTTGAGGTATAATTTGCGGATTTAAGCCTACGGATTTGAATTTCGAGATGTTGGACCGGGGGCCGGCTTTGAGCCGATTTTGGATTTTTGACTAATAGTATCGTATTTTCTTTTGGAATTGATTACTTTAGACCTTATTTATTGTATTGTTTTGGAGACATATTTTAGAGTCAAAGGTGTATTGGAGTATAGATTTGCTCGAATTCAGGTAAGTAACACTTCTAAACTTGGCTTTGAGGCTTCAAAACCCTAATTATGTGTTATGTGATTAGTGTTGAGGTAAGTAACACTTTTAAACGGCTCCGAAATGGATTTTGGACGATATCAGCAGCATCATATGGTGATTTTGGACTTAGGCGTGTGTCTGGATTTGGATTTGGAGGTCAATGTGAGCACATGATTTTTGCCCCACATGAACTACTCCCAAATAAATCAAAACAAAAATTGTCTGTTTTATTGTGTGCATTTTTCGTGATATTTTATGTCATTATTTGATTATGTCCGTGCATGCTTATGTGTTTAAATAAATAAAAAAAAACAAAAAAAAATACGTTGCATATGCATTTTTTATAATTTTGAGTTAAATCATAAATTATTTGTTTCACAATAATTGGAAAATCATAAAAACATAAGGCACTTTGCATTTTGTATTTAATTGTGTGATTTTGGTATTTAATTATACGCAATAATTGATGTTTAGAGTTAATTATTATATTTAAGTTAATTTGGTTTTATAATTTAATATAGGATTTTAGGTTTAATTTTGGAAAATAATTTAGGAAGAAAATAAAAGAAAAAGAAAAGAAAAGAGGAAGGAAGTCGAATTGGGCCAGATCAAGAATTAATCTCCCAATCCAGGCCCAAAATAACCCCTTACCCGGTCCAAATCATCTGGTCTCAGAGACAGGCAAAACGACGTAGTATGGTGATAGAACTACGTCGTTTCGTCGTCTGTAGATCTCCACCGTTCATCCATCTCCCATCCAACGGCTCCAAATACACCCAAATGACCCGTTCCTGATCCGACCTAGTACCGATCCAACCCCTCACTAAACCAAACGACCCCGTTTTGCCCTCCCATGTTTAATCTGGACCATTGGTTCATGATGATCCAACGGTCCACGTTAACGGATCAACATCAATATACCAACCCCCCCCCCCAAACCTGAGACCCTAACTTCCCTTCCCTCATCTCTCCGACCTCCCATGTAACGCCGCCGCTGACCACCTGCCGGAAATTGCCCACGGCGGCGGTCAGTCACCAAACACCTTCAAAATTACACCCCCCGACCACCTCAACCTCCTCTTCCCAAATCCAACCCCCCTTCCCTCGAATATCATCAGAACTCGTCGAATATTGATTCGAGTGGACGAACCCTAGCGCCGTCACAAAATTCCCCGGTGGCGGCGCCACCTCCAAATGCACCCAAAATCATACCACGAAATCTCCTTCATCTCCTCATGCCAAACCCCCGATTACTTGCTTTCGAATCCCCGTGGGACTTCTCGAATCTTATATCGAAAGCAAGCCCTAAAAATCCAAGTCAAGGTTTTTCATTTCAATTCGATATTAGTTGTGTGTTCTCTGAAAGAACACACTATTAATATCCGATTTTGACGAAAATCGAAGGTTTTGAAGCCTCAAGACCAGTTCTTCGTGAGCCGAGGTATTTAGGGTTATTCTCCTTTCCTTATAATTCATTTTTCTTCTTTTTCATTTGTCACTCCATATTTTGTTCTTCTAGGCGATTTTCTGTTGTTTTTTTTAGTTTATTAGAGGTCATTTTTGTTATACATATTGATTTTAACCCTTTAGTTCGTTTAGTCTGTTAATTAGGTTGTTTTCGATTTGAGTTCATTGTTCTTCATTTATGGTTTGAGGTTCGAGTTTCAATTTTATTCTATACGTATGTTTAAGCCAATACATTGTTAGATTATATGTGGATATTAAAGGTTGTTGTTGTTCATGTCATAGCAGAATGTTTGAACTATTTTTTTCCATTTGTTCATGTCATTTGACAAGTGTTTGAAATATTTTCCTCTGTTTTTGGCATTATGGCCCTTAGTTGATTGTATCTGATTTGCCAAGAAATTTCTAGTGTAATTAAAAACCAATCTGATAGTATATTAATAAAGAAGAAACAACAAAGTTAGTGTTCTTGATGCAACAGTAGGTATAGGGGGTTGCTAACATTGGTAAGGGGCAAATCTGAATTAATTCAAAGAAGCACTAAGTTAGTGGGATTTAAGAAATAAAAGGTGAATTGGTAATGGATTGTGCACTACTGATTTTAATAACACTAATATAGGTGGGCAATTAAAGAAGTAAAAAAAAGTATAATTGGTAGTGGAATGTGACTAGCCTAGCACCTTTAAAAGCTGGAAATCAGAAACAAGCATGATTTTAATAATAAAAAGGCTTAAGGTGCACATGGAAAGGGAATATACAGGCTGGAAAGTGAAAGGTTTGAAAGAAAATGGGACTAGTTCTAATCTTTAAATACATACACGCATTCTAATTAGAGAGAGGACATACAGAGAGAGAGAGAGGGACATTGGAAAAGAGAGAAGGAATTCATTCCAGAGAGAGTTAAGAACATCACAGTTTCATTGCTTTTCCTTAGATCATTTCACATTTTTAGCAAGTAATTTAGCTCTTTAGCTCATTTAGGATCAGAAACAGTTTGAACTTCTCTGTTTCTGTTCTATATTCGATATTTGAAGCATCTAGAGTCATTTGGGGGTTTATTCGAGTTATTGTTGGTTTTTTTAATTGCTGAAGGTGTTCTGTAATTCCTGGGTTGAATTTCGATTTTATTTGAGTGTATTCAAGTGGCTTATGATTGATTTCCTGGTTTATTGCTTGGTTTCAAACTCTTCATGGGTTATTGAATTGGTTCCCGGATGATTGTTTGATTTCTGCTCGTGACTGCTGTTGATTCCTTCTTCTTCTTCATTGTATTTCCACTTCCAGGTACACATTTGAATCTCAGCTGTAACTCCGAGTTTGAAAAATGGAATAAAATTGCCCGCCTGTTTGATCCTGAAATCTGCCCGCCTGGACTGTTACATAGCAGTAGCTAAATTGTTAGATGTAATTGTTTAGTATAGTTGATGTCGATTTGTATGTATATAAACCCTGGATTGCATAATTAGGACTGCTGTTAAGTGGATTTGAACTGTTTGGATTACCAATTTGTGCTGGACTGTAACAGTCACTAGCTTAGCATAATGGTATTTGGTGATTTGTTAGTTTATTAGTAGGAAATTGAATTTAATTTGAGTTGTTGGGTTTATACAACTATATACATACATTGTTAATGGCATAGGCCTGAACTCTTAGGACTTAACGATCAGAATGCATTGTTGGGTTTAATGATGTTAGGTTAATCTTGTTAGGGGTGTTAAGATGTTGTATTCTACCTTAAATAACAATAATAGATATATCTCATCTCGGAAATAATACACGTCAGGCTGTCTCATTTCCAACCCTGCGTAAATGAAGTTATTGTTCACATTTGCCATATATGTACATTGTTAAATGAATTAGACGGTCTGAATGGTCTATTGGTCGAGTACTAGCGTGCAAATTGGATTAAGAGGTATCTGGGCATAAGGCATTGAAATGGTACTGGCGTGAAATTGAGATGGTCATTGTGTTTCTAGGCTTGTCATGGGCTCAAATTGTTCAGCCCTTTATAAATGAAACCTGGACTATTTTGAACTTCTTACTGAAATGCCCTGCCCTATTCACTCAGTTCGTGGCCTAATTGATTGAAATTGAGTTATGGAATTTTAGACCTCTCACACATGCTAATTAATTAGGGCTTCTTCTTTTATTGTTAAAGACAAATTAAATTGAAAATCATAGTTTTCTTTAGGATTGGCCTTTAAATAAAAATGTGATGATCCTCGCTAAATCAAATGTATAAATTGCGGGGCCTTCGTTAAATGTACATATTAAAATACTTAGATTTCGGGATGGGCCGTTTAGCAAATTTCACAGCCTTCCCCAAAGATAATAATGCGTTAGTCACTTTAAGCGCGCTTTTAATAATTTATCTTCTTAAAACTCGGGTGTGCATTTATGTGACCCAAATCCAGATCTCAACGAAGTTGAAATATGTCAAAGACCGCGGGTGCATTTATGTGACGTGGTTCGAGACGTGTTTCAACGACATTGCAATTCTCTTTAAAAAATAATAGTAAAAGCGGTTAAAAGTTAAAATTTGCACGTAGGTTCATAATTGTATAAAAATCAGATAATTAAGCCAGATATAACAGTTGAGCGACCGTGCTAGAACCACGGAACTCGGGAATGCATAACACCTTCTCTCGGGTTAACAGAATTCCCTACTCGAATTTCTGGTTTGCGACTGTTAAATAGAGTCAAACCTTTTTCTCGATTCGGGATTCAAATCGGTGACTTGGGACACCATAAACATCCTAAGTGGCAACTCTGAATCTCTTAATAAATGAATCCCATTTCGATTGTCCTTTAATTGAAAAAACTCCCTTTATTATACCCTTCACGGGGTGTAGTAGGTAAAAAGGATGTGTGACAGCTCTGGCAACTTTGCTGGGGAGAAACCCAGAACTTATGGTTCAGGGTTTAATAATTCGAGCTTAGAATAATTGTTATATTTGGCTTTATCTGATTTTCCTACATGTTTCATGCTAAATGTGCTAAGTGATTTACCGTTTTTATATTATCTGAATTGTATATAAACTGTGCCGAAACCCTTCTCTTCTCACCTCCGGGGATGTGCTCACTGGTTGAGACTCCCTATTCTGTTAGTGTCATACCCTGAAATAAGAAGAGTCTGGATAAATTACAAAACCGGACGATCTCGCGGATCCCCGGTACGTAGCCCCCTCCTCGACTCGAGTTGTCCGCTCGGGTACACTGTTTAGAACTCATGCCCTGGTTTTGAACCTAGAATAACTTGACTTCATGCCGAATCCCTACTAGGAATGCTTATTTGCATCATGTTGTATTGGACTTAGGGGACTCAACACAGGGGTTGGATTCGTGTAGGACAGGTAACCTGAAATGAAAAGACCATCCTGATGCATCTTACGTGTTGCATATGCATTTATTTGTCTCAGACTTTCATGTTGACCGGCTTTGGAGTGTTTGGAAAAATTGAAAAAGAGAGAAATAGCAGTGTGGAGAGCTAATTATCTATTTTTAAAAAAATAACCAATGTCAAAATAGTGTCGGAACTCTGTCGAATTTTTGAAAAAAAAAAAAGAAAAAGAAAAGGGAAAAGAAAATTTGTTTTCAAAAATGGTTTGTGTTTGTTGGTTGAGAAAAAGAAAAACTAACGAGTTTTATTTTCAAATAGTTTGTTGAAAAGGAAAATACAAAAAGCGTATTGTCTTCCGAAATAGTGTATTTTCAATAAAAAAGAGTCTTGTTTCCAAAAATAAGTAGTTTTATTAGCCTGAACTACGCAGGTTTGGTTCTCACAGGGCGTGAGATACGTAGGCATCCCTCATCGGGTCCAATCCCCCCTTGAAAAAGTAGCCAAAAAAATGTCTAAACTTTTAATTTTGTCATGAATAAGTCAGGTGACGTCATTCTTGTCAAAAAATAAGCTGAATGTCCCTTAAAGTACGTCGGAAGGCCATTTTTGCAAGAACAGCCACCTTGGGTCGTTTTTAACGGTTAGCGGGCACAACCTTAAAATATTCTTCACGAAGTGCTGAAAGACTGTATCCGCAAACCCTGCTGTTTATTTTAAATTGGAAATTTGAACAAAACAACGTCATTTTATTTTCTTTTAAGGCAAAATAAGTGATTAAATCACCTTAATAAATGTGCAGGATGAGCACGATTCAAAATGAACCTTTCTCAATCATGACTAAAATCCCTCTGGAATTGTGCCTATGGTGGAACGATCTGGGTAAAGAAGGTCAAGACGAGGTTAAAAAGTATTTGAAAAGGCTTACTGGATTGTTGGAGATTGTGCCTCGGGGAGACATCATCAGAGCGTTGGTCACTTGCTGGGACCCGGCACACAACGTCTTCCATTTCTCAGACTTTGAACTCACCCCGACCTTGGATGAGATAGCTGGGTACATGGGAAATTATGAGGTGCCTTTAAGACAAAAATACCTGGTTGCCCCGAGAACTGTAGTTGTGCACCGGTTCTTAGACTTACTGAAGATAATCAGGACGGTCCACATTCCGGATTTGGCAAAGGGCTTTTGTAGTCCACGGTTTTTATACAACAGATATGGCCACATAGGCGGACTCAATAACCCAGAGAGCAAGATATGTAGCAAAGGAAACCAGCAAAAATGGGAGGAACACAGACGTTTTGCTTTTATGGTGGTCTTTTGGGGGCACCTGGTATTCCCAAGGAAAGATGGAAACATTGATATAAAAATAACTGGGGTCGTCAATACTTTAATGACTCAAGCCAAAAGCACTCTTGCACCCATGATAGTTGCTGATATCTTCCGCGCTCTTATAGTCTACAAAGTGGGAGGGAACTTCTTTGAAGGGTGCAATCTATTATTGCAAATGTGGATGACTGAACACCTGTGCCATCGTCCTCAATTCTTGAGTTATGGTTTATCTGAGAAAACCTGCATAGGGGAGTTTTACACGAGAATCGACGAGGTCGGTTTTCCTAAAGGAGTAACAGCATGGACATCATACTTTCGGACTCTCACTGCCAGTCAGATACAGTAGACGCTTGGATGGTTACCCGTCGCTGAAATCGTGTATATGTCAGCAGCTAGATCACATTTTCTCTTGATGGGACTTAAGAGAATCCAACCTTACGCTCTATATCGGGATTTGAGACAACTCGAGAGATGCCAAATAGTGCCACAGGAGGGGGATCTTAGTGCTCAAGTAATTTAGATTAGCCTTGACAGACAGTTTCCCGAAGCAAGAGTCCACCAGATCTGTAATGAATGTCAATGCTTAAAAGAAAATACTTGCATGCAGGATCGGGCCAAAGGCAAAGTGTCGCCAGAATACCTTGCTTGGTATAAGAGAGAACTTGAGCACGAGAGGCCAGCTAAAAGACCACACCACCAGGACGTTGTTAAATCATCGCAGGAACAGTGGGGTTAGTTAGAAAGAGAAAGGGAATACAGGGCCCGCATAGGAGCAGTGGAAAAACAGGTCCAGGATCTCTGATTTGAAAACAGTTTGCAGGTCGCAGCCGACGAAGGGGATAAAAAGAAGTTGGCCCGAGAAAATGAGGCCCTGAAGTCCCAAATCTGACATATGAGAATGGATGCCGACAGACAACAGAGAAGTCGATCTGACGAAGGGTTGATAAATGAGTTAAAAGACAAATCATTGAATGTCAAGAGGGTTTTGAAAGATCTGAAGCTAGTTTGGCAAGAATCCGAGCCAGATGGGCAAGAGGTACAGAAGAGCGGGCACAGCGTATGCGGCAGATGAAGAGGGACTACGAGGGGAACATCACTATATTGAGAGAAACAATATCTACCCTAAAGAACGGGTCTTCAGACAAGCCCGAGATTTCAGAACGGATAGGAAATGTTGTTATGACCTGATGGAACGGATGGAGGAACAGATGCACGAATTCCAAGATCAACTCTTTCGCAATTCTCAAGTGTTGGGAGCGCGGAGTCAACAGATAGAGCAGCTGCTTCTGGAAAGAGACAGAATCAGGGAAAGAATTGAAGATATCGGCCACTACATCACCAGGAAGTGCCGAGTATGTGAGGATATGACCCGTACCACCTTCTTTGCAGCGATAATGATTTATGTCCACCAGATCATGCCTAAGCCCGCGACGAGGCCGAACGACGCCCCGCGGGCACCATTATTGGAGGATTTAATGTATTCGTAGTTTGAGTTTGTCTATCATATGTCAGAATTTGTATTTCCTTTTTTTTAGAATCTGTTGGTGGTTTTGGAGTCTGTAGTTTGTTTTATTTCGAGTCTGTTATTTTCCTTTCCAAAAAAATGTTTAGTCTCATAATGGAATGTTTTTATGAATGAAAATTGAGACTTCCCAAAATGGTTTCTTTGTTTTTCGCATTTATAGCCAGAACTACGCACAGTCTGATTCATGCAGGGACATGATGCATAGGCAATCCATATAAGATTCGACCGCCACTAAAAAGGAGAAAAAGAAAGAGAGGAAAAATGAAAATAACCAAAATAATGGAAAGTTGGAGGGGTATTAAAAAAGAGGCACAACTATGAAAGTCGGAATGACGCACGCAACTGGAAGCAAGTACATGATAGAAATGGTTAAACTGCCTAGGTACATTGCATCCCAACGTGCAATAACATATTTGTTTAACTCTAAAAACTAACAAGTTTGTTGTTTTCCATAAAATTCAAACAATTAGCTTGTTTAGAACGTACTGGCAATTACCATTATCAAACAAGATCAAAAGGACCAATACCAAAGATCATGTCTAACTCGGACAAAAGTGTTGAAGAGGAAAAGTCAGAAATGTAGACAATGAAGGAAGAAATGGACAGGCTGAGACAATAGATAGCAGAGATGCAGCTAGCCTGGGCCAGGGGGCAACCATTACCAATCCCTCCCACTACTCCTACTCTCACACCAGCACAGGCTCTGGAATATCCTCCCACTGATCAATCAGCAAGTGTCCCGATTTACCAATATTATCAAGGGAAAACTCCTTACACTCCCCAAGCTCCACCACCCAAAAAAAACCCTCCTCCACCAATCACCCATGTTTTCGTGGCACCTCCACCTGTCGCGTTACAAAAATCCTCCAGTGAGCCCATGTTTTAGATTCACAACAACCACTGCTACTCTCCTGAGCCTACCTTTAAAGCTCCTGAACCGCACTCCTATATCCCTCACACGGATAACCCGGCAGAACCGGAAAAGCAACTCAAGAATCCGGAATAGGAAGAAATGGTTTTGAAATTGAAAAGCCTGGAGCAATCCTTTAGGAGTATGCAAGGTTTGGGCGGCCAAGTCATTGTGGTATACAAAGGATTTGTGTTTGTTTCCGGATGTCCAGTTACCAGTGGGATTCAAAATGCCGAAGTTTAATCTGTATGGCGGACATGGTATTTTGGTGGCACATTTACGAGGGTTTTGCAGCAAAATGAGAGGGGCAGGTGAAAAGGATGAGTTACTAATGGCATACTTCATCCAGAGTTTGAGCGGATCTACATTAGAGTGGTACACACGCCAAGAGCATGGTAGATGGTACACCTGGGATGACAGGGCACAAGCATTCGTCGGCCACTTCCAGTACAATCTGCAAATCATTCCAGATCGTTTGTCATTGATAAAATTGGAGAATAAACCTGGGGAGAGTTTTAGGGAGTATGGGTTCTGTTGGAGATAACAGGCCGCGAGGGTCGATCCCCCAATGAAGGAAGGAGAGATGGTCGATTATTTTCTGCAAGCTTTGGAGCCAACTTATTTTGGTCACTTGGTGACGGCGATTGGCAAGTCTTTCAATGAGGTTGTGAAAATGGGTGGTATGATCGAAGAAGGACTCAAGTCTAACAAAATAATGAGTTACTCGGCAATCAAATCCACCACTCAGGCTATCCAGAGCGGCACTGGAGGTGGGCTTGGGAAGAAAAAGAAAGAAGACGTCGCAACAGTTGAGTCCAGAACTTGGTTCGGATCCAGAGGCCCTTCACCCTACTATAACCGACCCCAACCCCACCAACAAAATTACTCCCATACTCCATATAGCCACCTACAACATTATTACCCATCTCCAGATCCTCATTTTTCCGTCCACCGTGCTCAGACATATGTTCAACCTCCCATCCACGCACCATGGCGCGCACCGTCCCCGCAAAATGACTACCCACGTACAAGACCGTACAAAAATCCCTCTGGTATAGGTTTCCGTCTGAACCAAACCTTCAGGAATAACAGGGCGCAGAAGCCAAAGACGTTCACTCCATTGGGAGTGTCTTACACACTAGTCTGTTACACCGACTGAGGCAGCTGGGATTGTTGAATTCGGTTGAGGCTAAGTTACCAAATCCCCCTCCGAGAAATCTTGACTACTCGGTGAGTTGTGAGTACTGCTCAAGAGCCCATGGTCATGACACGGAGAAATGCTCGAAGTTAAAAAGGGCTATTCAGGAGCTTATCGACACTTGTCGAATTGAGGTGCAAACCCCGGAAGGACCCAACATCAACCAGAACCCACTCCTATCCCATCACGAGACCAATATGATCGAGCCGATACAGACAGAAGGAGAGTCTAAAAAACCCTCTCAAACTGTAATGATGATCAGGTCAAGTGAAAGCAGGCCGGTAAAGGGGTCGATTAATGATAAGCCGTTGATCAATGAGAAGGAGGCGCACAGTAAACCAGTGATGGTGAAGGGGTCCACAAGCAAAGTATTGGTAAAACAAGGAGAGGCAAAGGTGGTTGTGCCGGGAGCAACAAACAAACCCATCCTAATTTAGAAGGTGCTCTCAAAGATCCTGTCATCATCAAGCCAACAGTTTAGTTGCTGATGGTTGACAACAAAGCCATCCCATGGAACTATGACCGGGTAACAGTGACCTATAAGGGAAAAGAGGTCAAGGAGGAAGTTTGTGAGGCCTAGGGGTTAACTCGCTCGGGAAGATGTTTCGCTCCGGCAGAATTAAGAAAAGCCAACCCAGCAACAGTAAAGAAACCTGTGACCGAAGAAGAAGCATAAGAGTTTTTAAAGAAAATGAAGTTGCATGATTATTCCATCATATAGCATCTCAAGAAAACGCCGGCTCAATCTCTTTACTGTCATTACTGATCCATTCTGACGAACATCGGTAGGCCTTGATGAAAATCCTGAATGAGGCCCATGTACCTGATAATATCTCCGTCAATCACCTGGAAAAGATTGCAAATAGGATATTCGAGGTAAACAGGGTTACCTTCGCTGATGATGAGCTACCTGAAGAAGGCACTGAGCACAACAGAGCCCTCTATCTTACGGTAAAATGTGAGAAATCTGTGGTTACTCGGGTTTTGATTGATAACGGATCCAGTGCAAACATCTGTCCTCCCTCTACATTTGACAAACTGAAAGTGGATATAAATAGGGTATGCAAGAACATCGTTTATGTTCGGGGGTTTGATGGAGGGGGTAAAGAATTGATCGGTGATATAGTGTTGGAGTTGACGATCGGGCCTGTGGAATTCACAATGGAATTCCAAGTGTTGGATATGGTAGTCTCCTACAACCTTTTGTTAGGACGACCTTGGATTCATGCTGCAAAGGCGGTTCCGTCTACCCTGCACCAGATGGTCAAGTTTGAGTGGGACCGGCAAGAGATCGCGGTCCATGGTGAAGACAATCTACGCTCCCAGAGCGATACCGTTGTGCCATTTATTGAAGTAGAGGATGGCGTCGGGCCATGGTTATACCAAGTTTGTGATACAGTATCGGTCGAGAAAATTCCGGAGGGGGAATACATTCCTAATACCAAGATAACCTCCGCATATGTCATGGTAGCCTGTGAAATATTGGGAAACGGCTTTGTGCCCGGTAAAGGTTTGGGTGCATATTTGCAAGGTATCGTACAACCAGTGTCCTTACCGAAAAATGTGGGAACCTTCGGTTTAGGGTTTAAACCTACAGCGGCAGACATCCGACAAGCTAGGAAGATGAAGCAGAAGGCATGGGTCCTTCCAAAGCCAGTCTCGTGCCTCTCCAAATCTTTTATCAAGTCTGGAACCAGAAGACGTCCAGCAACGATGATTTCTGGTCCTATGGTCAAACCTGATGAGGCGTTGTTAAAAAGGTTCGAGAATCTGTTCACTGATATGAACATGATAGAAGATAGAGAAGGTCCTAGTCACGCAGAAGTGCAATTTGTAGGACCAACGACAAAACTAAATAATTGGAAGGCTACTCCTCTCCCCACTCGGAAGGAGTCTTGGTAGTTTGCTTTGATTTTCCTTCAAAATTTGTTTCGGATTATTTCAGGGTTATAATCCAGTTTTATTTTTCAAGTTTGTTTTTGAAGTATGCAAATTCAATGAATGAAATTCTATTCCCCATTATTTCTGATATTTTATTTTTATTTTTCCTTTTCCTTGTCTGTACAGCTTTCTTTCCACTGATCTTAATGATATGGCATGCATGAGGAATCCTCAACCCAGTCTACAAAATCAATTTGGTTCTGAAACAATAGTGCAAGACATAAGAAATGATGAGAATGAACCAGAATACGACGAAGATGAAGCCTTCGAAGAAATCAGTAAAGAACTGAGTCACTTCGAAGAAAAGCACAAACCCAATCTAAATGATACGGAAGTCATCAATCTAGGAGACGCAGATAACATCAGAGAAACCAAAATAAGCGTCCATCTTGAACCGAGCATCAGGGAAGAATTAATCAAAACACTTATTGAGTTTAAAAATGTTTTTGCACTGTCATATGACGACATGCCGGGTCTAAGCACTGATTTAGTGGTTCATAAATTACCCACTGATTCGGCATTTCCTCCCATCAAACAAAAATTGAGAAAATTCAAAACTGATATGAGTGTGAAGATTAAGGAAGAAATAACCAAGCAATTAGACGAAAAGGTTATTCGGGTCACTCGATATCCAGAATGGTTGGCTAACGTTGTGCCGGTGCCGAAGAAGGACAGGAAGATCAGAGTATGCATTGACTATCGCAATCTCAACAAAGCAAGCCCAAAGGATAACTTCCCACTAACCAATATCCATATCTTGACTGACAATTGTGCAAAGCGAGAGATTGGGTCTTTCGTGGATTGCTATGCTGGGTATCATCAGATTCTGATGGATGAGGAAGAAGCAGAGAAGACGGCTTTTATCACGCCGTGGAGAACTTATTGATATCGGGTGATGCCATTTGGTTTGAAGAACGCTGGGGCAACTTGCATAAGGGCAATGACTGTTGTGTTTCATGATATGATACACAAAGAAATTGAGGTATACATTGATGACGTGATCATAAAATCAAAACAACAGGCCGATCACGTCAGGGATTTGAGGAAGTTCTTCTATAGGCTTCATAGATACGACCTCAAACTTAACCCTACCAAGTGCGCATTTGGTGTTCCATCAGGAAAACTATTGGGCTTCATAGTCAGCCGTCGCGGCATCGAGTTGGATCTATCAAAGAACAAAGCTATTCAAGAATTGCCACCTCCGAAGAACAAGACTGAAGTGATGAGTCTGTTAGGAAGGTTGAACTATATTAGCAGGTTTATTGCTCAGCTCACATCAATTTGCGAACCTATTTTTAGGCTGTTGAAGAAGGATGCTGCGGTCAAATGGACTGAAGAGTGCCAAGAGTCATTTGATAAGATAAAGGAGTATTTGTCAAACCCACCTTTGTTGGTTCCGCCTGAGCCAGAGAGACCTTTGATTCTTTATCTAACGGTTCTGGAGAATTCATTTGGCTATGTGCTGGGGCAGCATGACATCACCGGCAGGAAGGAACAGGCCATCTGTTATCTCAGCAAGAAGTTCACGGCTTATGAAGTTAAGTACACTCACCTTGAGAGGACATGTTGTGCCCTAACTTGGGTAGCACAAAAGTTGAAGCATTATCTGTCATCATATACTACTTACCTCATTTCACGCTTGGATCCATTGAAGTATATTTTTCAAAGGCCTATGCCCACAGGCAGATTGGCAAAATGGAAAATATTACTCACGGAATTCAACATAGTCTATGTGACGAGCATGGCAATGAAAGCCCAAGCATTGGCCGATCACTTGGCCGAGAATCCGGTCGATGAAGAATATGATCCATTGAGAATGTATTTTCCTGATGAAGAAGTGATGCATATCGATGAGGATGGAAACTTTTCTTTGATGGACCTGCAAATATGAAGAGAGTTGGAATAGGAGCAGTGCTTATTTCTGAAACATGGCATCATTATCCTGTTACGGCTCAGCTTCATTTTTATTGTACCAACAACATGGATGAGTATGAAGCATGCATTTTGGGGTTACAGTTAGCTGCGGACATGGATGTCCAGGACGTTCTGGTCTTGGGAGACTCGGACCTCCTGGTACATCAGATTCAAGGAGACTGGGAAACACGGGATTTGAACCTCATACCATATCGATAATGTTTGTACGATCTGTGTCAACAGTTTTGATCAGTAGAGTTTAGGAACATCCCAAGAGTTTATAATGAGGTTGTCGATCCTTTGGCCACCTTAGCATCAATGTTGCACCATCCAGATAAAATTCATGTTGATTCATTGCATATTCAGGTTCGTGATTAGCATGCTTATTGTAACATGACAGAGGAAGAACTGGATGGCGAACCATGGTTCCACGATGTCAAGGAGTATCTCAGGATGGGGATATACCCGGTGCATGCCGCAGGAGATCGAAAGAGAGCCATTCGACGGTTGGCAAATGGATTTTTCCTCAGTGGAGGAGTGTTTTACAAAAGAACACTGGACTTGGGATTGCTAAGATGCATAGATGCTAGTCAAGCCACGACAGTTATGGCAGAAGTGCATTTTGGAGTTTGTGGACCACATATGAGCGGGTATGTGTTGGCAAAGAAGATTCTTCAAGCAGGGTATTATTGGCTCACCATGGAGCGATATTGTATCAGTTTCGTGCGTAAGTGTCATCAGTGTCAGATACATGGAGATTTGATTCATTCTCCGCCGACAGAATTACACACAATGTCAGCGCCATGGCCCTTTGTTACATGGGCATGGATGTCATTGGACCTATCGAGCCGGCAGCTTCCAACGGTCATAGGTTCATTCTGGTGACCATCGACTATTTCACCTGATCCTCATCCTGATCCTCATCCCGGTCTATGGGAACCAACCAGACCGCATGATGAGCCAACTCAGAAAACTGCATCTCATACTGTGTAATAGACTTACCACCCTAACGAAGCTTCTCAAACTGCCTGCACAGCTTCTCTTGGCAAGACTCATGTACAAACTTCTCCAAGAAGAGAACGGAGAACTGCTGCCAAGAAAGGGGCGCTGTGCCAACTGGCCTACGCCTCTCGTAAGCGTCCTACCAACTAAGTGCAGCCCCGAAGAACTGGAAAGTAGTGAATGAGACCCCGAAGAAAACTTTCCAAATTTAAAATGATGATTTGAGGGGCGAAATGGTATAGGAATTTGATAATTTTTGTACGGTTAAACTCGTATCGGAATGGGTGTTCGGATTTTGTGAAATTTTGTGTTTTGAGGTGCGGGCACGGGTCAACTATTGGGTCAATTTTTAGATTCTAATAAAGATCGATGTTTTATGATCCGGAAAAGTTTCTTATGAGTTTTATTTATGCTTTGAAGTTATTTTGTCTAAATTTGAGTTGTCCTGAGATAATTTCACCCGAGGAGTTCATTTTAGAGTATTGGTCTGTCTTCTTTGAGGTAAGTATCTTGACTAACCTTGTGTGGAGGAACTACCCCTTAGGAATTCAGTCTCATATGCTAATTGAAGTCTGTGTGCTCGAGGTGACGAGTGCATGCTCGGACTTATTTGTGTAAAGTTGGCCTTTTGGCGTTCTTAGGTTATTATATTCAAAGAGTATGAAGGTGTTCTTGATATGAATTAGTTTGCTATTTACTAGTTTCACCTCTACATGCTTTAATTGAAATTAATTACTTTATCATTCACTCTTATTGCATATTTGACTCTTATTTGACTTCATTGAATATTTTACCTCTTCTATTGTAATGCTATCTTTTCATAACCGCTTATCTTTATTTAAAATTATTATTATCTCATCTTGTAATTGTTTAGTCTTAATTTAGGTTATGGTTATCTTTCCGCTGCTTATCCTTAATTGAAATATTTGTATCTTCTTCATAATTGCATAACATTAAAAGAAATTTAGATATCCTATATCTTAGTTGGCAGGTCCTTATTGGAATTATTTGACTCGTGTTAGCTCCCTTGTGTTTGAACTGCATATTGTGGGATCGTTGTTACATATTATTTTTTTCCCTTGTTGAGTTATTCTTATTACACCTAGTATTCTCTATTATGGTTATTCCATGTGAACTAGGTTTATCGTTAATTTTTTATGGAAAGTTCTTGAGTTTATTTACTTATCGTATTCTTTTATTTATTGTCATTGTTGTTGTTGTAATTGTTGTTGTGATGCATGAGGTTTCTATCGTGCGGTTGTCATTGTGATGCATGAAGTTTCTGCCGTGTGGTTGTTTTTATTGTGATGCACGAGGTTTTTGCCGTGTAAGTATTATTGGGTTGCACGAGGTTTTTCTTGTTCTATTCTTACTGTTGATTATTTCACATGCGGCGTGACAAGGCGGGATATATATATGTGGGTTGTTCATGTGGCGAGACAAGGTGGGAACATTATATTGCACGTGTAGTGAGACAAGGCGGGCACTTACCTCATTATTGCACACGTGACGAGACAAGATGGGTTGTGTGGGGATTGATTTGTAATGTCCTGTGATGGCCTAGGGGCATTCTTGATGTTGGTACTGGTGTAGTGATGCACTTACCTGTGGGAGATCTATTTTTGTGGAAATTGTGGAAAACATTCTACGTGTTATCCGTTTCTTTTTCTTTATACTTACTAGCTAGCATGATCTATGTAAGAACATTTGCACAAGCATACACGTAGTTGTGATGACCTGGCCAGTCGTCTCATGAGTTACCGCTCTTTGTCCCCCATTTCTACTTCTTTATGCTTTGTTCATCCGTGTTTTGTGGTATCGGGTTGGTCGTATCGACTTCGGAATGATTTTGGTAAGGTTTGAGACACTTAGTCTATTTTAAGGAAGCATAAGTTGGAAAAGTGAACCGGATGTTGACTTATGTGTTAGAGGGCACGGATGTGAGTTCCGATGGCTTGGCTAGCTTTGGGAGGTGATTTGGTACTTAGGAGTGTAATCGGAATGGGCTTTAGAGGTTCGGAGTAGATTTAGCTTGAATTGGCGAAATTGATATTTTGGCGATTTCCGGTTGGTAGGTGAGATTTTGATATTGGGGCCAGAATGGAATTTCGAGAGTTGAAGTTGCTCTGTTGTGTCATTTGGTATGTGTTGCAAAATTTCAGGTCATTCGGATGTGGTTTGGTTGGGTTTTTTATCAAAAGAGGAATTTGGAAGATTTTAGAAACTTAGCCTTGAATCCGATGTGTTTTGGTTGATTTGATGTTTTTTGAGGCGTTTTGAATATTGGTACAAGTTTGAATATGGTTTTAGGATATGTTGGTGCCTTTGATTGAGTCCTTGGGACCTCGGCTGAGTTTTGGATGGTCAATCGGACCATTTCATGCCTAGGAGATATTGCAGAATTACAGGTTCAGCTGTTACAGAAAATTCCTCTTTGCAATCGCGTAGGGATCTCGCTATCACGTAGAAGGTTTTGAGGGGGAAATTCAGTTGTTCTTCGCATTCGCGGAAGTTGGGTCGCGATTGCATTGAGGTGAGGAAATTGTTGATAGCGAATGCGTAGTGAAGGTCGCGTTCGCGTAGACTTAAGTGGACCAGGGGTCTTGGATGGAAGTTTTTCATCGTGAACGCGGTGCCCAGTCCGCGATCACGTAGGGTCAGATGCTTGAGCATCGCGTTCGCATGGTATGTCACGCGTTCGCATACAGTAAATTTTGGGTGCTGAGTATTTGTGCTTCGCGATCGCGAAGGTTGTCCTGCGATCGCGAAGAAGGAAATTAAATAGCTAGGCAGAATGTTTTAAAATATCATTTCCAAGAATTTGAGGCTAAGTTCCTCCATTATTGGTTGATTTTGAAACTTTTTGAAGGAGATTGAAGAGGGATTCAAGGGGAAACACTTGGAGGTAAGATTCTTGGTCCTAAAACTCGATTCTATTGTGAATTTCACCTAGTAAATCGTGGAAATTAAGCCAAAAATTGAAGAAACTAGGGCTTGGAAATTTTGATTGAGGATTTGATGGACCATTTGAGGTCATATTTCGGAACTTTTGATATGTATGAACTCATGGGGAGATAAGGAATCTATTGATGTAAAAATTATCGAATTCCGAGACGTGGGCCTGGGGGTCATTTTTGGAAATTTTGGGATTTGTGTCATTTATTGAGTGTTTTCGCTTGGGCTTCGTTCCCTTAGGCTATTTTGACATCCTCATTCTGATTTTGGATAGATTCAACGCGAGTAGAGGCCGATTCGAGGGCCAAAGGCATCGTGAGCTAGAGATTTGACCGATTCGATGTGAGTAATGATTGTAAATGATGTTCTGCATCGTAGTGCTATATTGAGGTGAAGCACACGCTTGATGACGAGCGTGGGGTCGTGCACTATTAGGGATTGTGACTTGGTCCATCCCGATTGATAATTTTACCGCATATTTCACTGAAATCTATTTGCTATCATCATTATTTGGGTTGAATGCCATATTTGGGCTTCGTGCCAATTATTTGAACCCTTCGAGGATTTTATTGATATTTCCTCACTGTTTTGACTTTATATTTGAACTAAGCCATGTTATTTTCCACTATTTTAATACTCAGACATGTTTACTCAATTTTAATACTTAAATGATATTTTAAATTATGTTTGGGCTGAGAAACACTGTTTTACTATTGCTCGAGTGTCTGGAGAGGATTTTTGACTGAGTGAGGCCGAGGGCATATGTTGTGCCGCAATACTGATATTAATTTGAGGCCGAGGGCCTGTTATATGCATGCCACGAGGTGTATTGATTTATATGAGGCTAAGAGCCTAGTGATGACGCCACGAGATGGCTTGATATTGCGCTTGGGCCGTAAGGGCCCCCTCCAGGAGTCTACACACCCCCAGTTAGCGCGGGTACCCATTATGACGTGAGATTGAGCCCGAGGGGCTGGTATTGTTTTGGATGTTGCTCGAGCGGCAGTTTTGTTGATATAGTTCCCAAAGGGAGAACCTTTACATGTTTATTTTCACTATTTGCCTGTCAAAATATTTGCTTAATTGATGGAAAAATATTTTTACTTATCTCTTAACCAGTTAACTGTTCTAAAATGGTTTTACTACTTCATTATAGAATGCTTTATACCTTACATGTTTTCATGCTTTCAGTCATTATTTACATTTGAGTGTGCAGATTTAGGCATAGCTGGTTCCTCTCCCTAGTGTTGATTCTTCTAGCTTTAGGCGGAGATTCGGAGTACACGAGGTAGCTGCCTGGCATCCGCACTACCGTGTTTCTCCTCCTTTATCATTTCTATCTTGTATCAGATAGTTGTACTAGTTTACAGACTTAGCAGACTTGTGTTATGACTTATATACGCTCATGACTAGTGACACCTCGGTTAGGGTTGTGTTGGGTTGTACTTCCACATTATTATGATATTATCTGCTACTTAGTATTAATAAATCATGTTATAGACTATTTTCTTGATATTTAGCGATTTTACTTCGAATTGGGAATAGTTGGTTGGTCTTATCGTCACGAGAGGTGCCATCACGAACGGGTCCGGGCATGGGGTTGTGACAAGTTGGTATCAGAGCCTAGGTTACATAGGTCTCAAGAGTCATGAGCAGGTTTAGTAGAGTCTCGTGGATCGGTACGGAGACGTCTGTATTTATACTCAAGAGGCTGCAGAACCTTTAGCAAAAACTTCATATTCTTGAAATTCTTGTCGTGTGAATTTGTTAATCTGAGTACTAAACTTCTGTTATTCTATTCTCTCACAGATGGTGAGTACACGTGATATCGATCAAGATGGACGACCACTAGTACTACATGTTGTGGCCACTAGAGGCCGAGGATGCGGTCGTGGTCGTGGTAGGGGCAGAGCAGCGAGGGCAGCACCTGTAAATCCACCAGCTGCCCCAGTTCAGGACCAGGTCCCAGCTATGGACGCTCCAGCACCAGCTCAGGCACCAGCTATGCCCATTGTGATTTTGGGTCTTCGGGAGGCCTTGGCTCAGATCTTATCAGTTTTTACTGGCCTAGCTCAGGTGGTTTCAGCCACTACAGGCACAGCTACTTCTCAGTCCAGGGGAGGCAGTCAGACTCCTGCCGCTAGCACACCTGAGCAGCACCCTTACCTAGCAGCAGTTCTCCGTTCTCTTTCTGGAGACGTATGTGCCACAGTCTTGCGGGGAGGAGCTGCGTAGGCAGTTTGAGTGCTTGCATCAGAGGGAGATGACTGTGTCGCAGTATGAGTTGAGGTTCTCCGAATTGGCTCGACATGCCATCTGGTTGGTTCCGATAGTTAGAGAGAGGATCAGGAGGTTTGTTGATGGTCTTACTTATCAGCTCCATACTCTCATGACTAGGGAGAGGGTGACTGGTGCTACATTCGAGAAGGTTGTGGATATTACCTGAGAGATTGAGCATGTTCGACACTACGAGCGAGAGGAGAGGGAGGCCAAGAGGCCTTGAGGATCTGGTAGTTATAGTGGTGCTCCTTCGAGGGGTCAGTTTCAGCACGGCAAAGGCCGTCCATTTAGGCCAGCTCATCCAGCACGCCCAGGTTATCGTGGGGCATCGTTGGGTCATGGTTCTCACAGTTCACATCAGGGACAGTCATCACTTAGTTCCCTTCCAGCTCAGAGTTCATCCCGTACTCCATCAGTTCAGGGCTCTTCTATGCCGAGTGCATCTGCTAGTCACTCAAGTGTAGGGGTTCCCTTCAGTCCCCTTCTCCCGCACCTGGGAGTTATTATGAGTGTTGAGAGATGGGTTACATGTGGAGGAAGTTCCCTCGTCGTTTTGCTAGTTCATCCCAACAGAGGGGTCAGTCATCGGCTTCAGCGCCAGTTGCTTCATTAACATCCGCTCATCCAGCTAGGGGTGGAGGTCGGTCTTCTAGGGGTCGCTGCAGAGGGGGAGGTCGATCTGGAGGTGGCGGACAGGCTTGTTTCTATGCTCTTCTAGGTGGACCCGATGCTATTTCTTCAGACATTGTTATTACAGGTATTGTTTTAGTCTGCCACAAAGTTGTCTCTGTATTATTTGATCTCGGTTCCACCTTTTCTTATGTGTCATCATACTTTGCTCGTTATTTGGGTACGCCCAGTGAGTTTTTTGCTTTACCTGTTCATGTATCTACTTCGATGGGCCATACTGTTATTGTAGATCGTGTGTACCGGTCATGTGTGGTAACTATTTGGGGTCTGGAGACCCGAGTTGATCTTTTAATATTGAGTATGTTGGATTTCGATGTCATTCTGGGCATGGGTTGGCTATCTCTGTGTCACGCTATTCTGGACTGTCATGCTAAGACAGTCACATTGGCTATACCGGGTGTGCCACAGATCGTGTATCGAGGTATGACTGATTATGTTCCTAGTAGAGTGATCTGTTTCTTGAAGGACCAGCATATGGTTGGGAAGGGTTGTCTTTCATGTCTTGCCTTTGTGAGGGATGTCAGAGCTGATACTCCTAGTATTGATTATGTTCCAATTGTGAGGGATTTCCCTGATGTATTTTCTGCAGACCTGCCGGTCATGCCACCGGACAGGGATATTGATTTTTGTATTGATATGGTGCCGGGAACTCAACCAATTTCTATTCCTCCATATCGTATGGCAACATTGGAGTTGAAGGAGTTAAAGGAACAGCTTCAAAAACTCCTTGATAAGGGGTTCATTCATCCTAGTGTGTCGCCTTAGGGCGCGCCGGTTCTATTTGTGAAGAAGAAGAATGGCACTATGCGAATGTGTATTGATTATAGGCAATTGAACAAGGTAAAAATTAAGAACAAGTATCCCTTTCCTTGCATTGATGATTTATTCGACGAACTTCAGGGAGCGAGAGTGTTCTCCTTGATTGATCTCCGTTTTGGTTATCACCAGTTGAAGATCATGGATTCGGATATTCTTAAGATGGCTTTCAGGACTAGATATGGTTATTATGAGCTCCTGGTTATGTCTTTTGGGCTGACCAATGCCCCAATAGTGTTTATGCATTTGATGAACAATGTGTTCCAGCCTTATCTTGACTCGTTTGTCATAGTCTTCATTGATGATATTCTGGTATATTCGCGTAGTCAGGAGGAGCACGCAGAGCATTTGAGGGTTGTGTGGCAAAGATTGAGGGAGGAAAAACTTTATGCAAAGTTTTCTAAGTGTGAGTTCTGGCTCGATTCAATGGCATTCTTGGGACATGTGGTGTCCAGTGACAGTATTTAGGTTGATCCAAAGAAGATAGAGGTGGTTCAGAGTTGGCCCAAACCATCCTCAGCTATTGAGATTCCAGTTTTCTTCGTTTGACCGGCTATTATCACTGGTTTGTTCACAGATTTTCATCTACCACATCGGCCTTGACCAAGTTGACTCAGAAGGGTGTTTCATTTGTATGGTCGAACGAGTGTGAGGAGAGCTTTCAGAAGCTCAAGACAGCCATGACCACAGCTCCAGTGTTGGTTTTGCCATCAGCTGCAGGTTTATATACCGTGTATTTTGATGCTTCGAGAGTAGGGATTGGTTGTGTGTTGACGCAGCAGGGTAGAGTTATTGCTTATGCTTCTCGTCAGTTGAAGTCCCATGAGAAGAACTACCGCGTTAATGATTTGGAGTTCGCTACCATAGTTCACGCGTTGAAGATTTTGAGGCATTACTTGTATGGCATATCTTGTGAGGTGTTCACTAATCATCGCTGTCTTCAGCATTTTTTCAAGCAAAAGGATCTTAATTTGAGGCAGCGGAGATGATTGGAGTTGCTTAAGGATTATGATATCACTATATTGTACCGTCCGGAAAAGGCCAATGTGGTGGTCGATGCTTTGAGTCGAAAGGCAGTGAGTATGGGGAGTTTGGCATATATTCTATTTGGGGAGAGACCTCTTGCAGTTGATGTTCAGGCCTTGGCCAATCGGTTTGTGAGGTTAGATATTTCGGAGCCCAGTCGGATATTGGCTTGTATAGTTTCTCAGTCTTCGTTATATAATCGCATCAGAGAGTGTCGGTATAATGATCTGCATTTGCTTGTCCTTAGGGATAGAGTTCAGCATGATAATGCAAGAGATGTGACCATTGGTGATGATGGACTGTTGCGGATGCAGGATCGGATTTGTGTGCCCAATGTGGATGGGATTCGAGAGTTGATTCTGGAGGAGGCCTATAGCTCGCAGTATTCCATTCATCTGGGTGCCGCGAAGATGTATCAGGATTTGAGAAAGCACTATTGGTGGAGGAGAATGAAGAAAGACATTGTGGGATTTGTAGCTCGGTATCTCAATTGTCAGCAGTTGAAATATGAGCATCAAAGACCGGGTGGCTTGCTCCAGTGGATGGATATTCCAGAGTGGAAGTGGGAGAAGATCACTATGGACTTTGTTGTTTTACTTCCACGGACTTTGAGAAAGTTTGATGCTATTTGGGTGATTGTGGATCGGCTGACCAAGTATGCGCACTTCATTCCTGTGTGTAATACCTATTCTTCAGAGCGGTTGGGAGAGATCTATATCCGAGAGATTGTTTGTTTGCATGGTGTCCCAGTTTCCATCATCTGAGATAGGGGAACTCAGTTTACATCACAGTTTTGGAGGTCTGTGCAACGAGAGTTGGGTACTCATGTTCAGTTAAGCACAACTTTTCATCCTTAGACGGACGGGCAGTCCGAGCGTACTATTCAAATATTGGAGGACATGTTGTGTGCTTGTGCCATTGATTTCAGAGGTTCATGGGATCATTTTCTAACATTTGCAGAGTTTGCTTATAATAACAACTACCAGTCTAGTATTCAGATGGCTCCATATGAGGCTTTTTATGGGAGGCGGTGTAGATCTCAGTTGGTTAGTTCGAGCCGGGTGAGGCTAGGCTATTGGGGACTGATTTGGTGCAGGACGCTTTAGAGAAGGTGAAGGTGATTCAGGAGAGACTCCGTATAGCGCAGTCGAGGCAAAAAAGTTACGCTGACAGGAAGGTTCGAGATGTGTCCTCATGGTTGGTGAGAAGGTTTTGTAGAAGGTTTCGCCCATGAAGGGTGTTATGAGATTTGGGAAGAAAGGGAATTGAGTCAGCGGTTCATTGGGCCTTTTGAGGTACTTCGGAGGATTAGGGAGGTGGATTATGAGCTTGCTTTGCCACCCATCTTGTCGAGTGTGCATCTTGTATTTCATGTTTCTATGCTCCGGAAGTATATTGGTGATCTGTCTCATGCTCTAGATTTCAGCACGGTTCAGTTGGATGATGATTTGACCTATGATGTGGAGCCAATAACTATTTTGGGTTGTCAGGTTTGGAAGTTAAGGTCAAAGGATATAGCTTCAGTGAAGGTGCAGTGGAGAGGTTGGCTCGTTGAGGAGCCTACCCGGGAGACTAAGCGAGAGATGCAGAGCAGACATCCTCACTTGTTTGAGGCTTCAGGTATGTTTCTTGACTCGTTCGAGGACGAACGTTTGTTTAAGTTGGGGAGGATATGATGGCCCGTCCAATCGTCTCACGAGTTACCGCTTCGTTTCCCCTATTTATACTTCTTTATGCTTTGTTTATCCATTTTTTATGGTATCGGGTTTGTCGGATCAAGTCCGGAATGATTTTTTTAAGGTTTGAGACACTTAGTCTCTTTTAAGGAAGCTTAAGTTGGAAAAGTCAACGGGATGTTGACTTATGTGTTAGAGGGCTCAGATGTGAGTTCCCATGTTTCGATTAGGTTCGAGGGTGATTTTGTACTTAGGAGTGTGATCGGAATGGGCTTTGGAGGTTCGAAGTAGATTTAGGCTTGAATTGGTGAAGTTGATATTTTGGCGATTTCTGGTTGGTAGGCGAGATTTCGATATAGGGTCGGAATGGAATTCCGAGAGTTGTAGTAGATTTGTTGTGTCATTTGGAATGTGTGTGCAAAATTTCAGGTCATTCATACGTGGTTTGGTTGGGTTTTTTTTATCAAAAGCGGAATTTTGAAGATTTTAGAAACTTAGGCTTGAATCCGACGTGTTTTTGTTGATTTGATGTTGTTTGAGGCATTTTGAAGATTGGTACAAGTTTGAATAATGTTTTATGATATGTTGGTACCTTTGGTTGAGGTCCTGGGGAGCTCGGGTAAGTTTCGGATGGTCAATCAGACCATTTCATGCCTTGGAGATGTTGCAGAATTGTAGGTTCAGCTATTGCAGAAAATTCCTCTTCGCGATCGCGTAGGGGTTGTCGCGATCGCATCGAGGTGAGGAAATTGTTGATCGCGAATGCGTAGTAAAGGTCGCGTTCGCGTAGAGTTAAGTGGACTAGGGGGCTTGGATGGAAGTTGTTCATCGCGAACGTGGTAGCCAGTCAGTGATCGCGTAGGGTCAGATGCTTGAGCATCACATTCGCATGATATGTCACGCGTTTGCATAGAGTAAATTTTGGGAGCTGAGGAAATGTGCTTCGCGATCGTGAATGTTGTCCCGCGATCGCGATGAAGGGAATTAAATAGCTGGGCAGAATGTTTTAAAAGCTCATTTCCGCGAATTTGAGGCTAAGTTCCTCAATTGTTGGTTGATTTTGAAGCTTTTTGAAGGAGATTGAAGAGGGATTCAAGGGGAAACACTTGGAGGTAAGATTCTTGGTCTTAAACACGATTATATTGTGAATTCCACCTAGTAAATCATGGAAATTAAGCCAAAAATTGAAGAAACTAGGGCTTGGAAATTTAGATCTTTGATTGAGGATTTGATGGACCATTTGAGGTCGGATTTCGAAACTTTTGATATGTATGAACTCGTGGGGAGATAAGGAATCCGTTGATATAAAAATTATCAAATTCCGATATGTGGGCCCACGGGTCGCGTTTTTGAAATTTCTGGATTTGTGTTATTTATTGATTATTTTCGCTTGGGGTTCGTTCCCTTAGCCTGTTTTGACGTACTCGTTATGATTTTGAATAGATTTGATGCGAGTGGAAGCCGATTCGAGGGGCAAAGGCATCTTGAGCTAGAGATTTGACCGATTCGAGGTGAGTAATGATTGTAAATGATGTTCTCAGGGTTCGAAACCCTAGATTGCACATCGTAGTGCTATATTGAGGTGAGGCAGATGCTTGAGGACAAGCGTGGGGTCGTTCACTATTGGGGATTGTGAATTGGTCAGTCCCGATTGATGATTTTACCGCGTATTTGACTAAAATCTATTTGCTATCATCATTATTTGGGCTGAATGCCATATTTGGGCTGAATGCCAACTTTTTGAACCCTTCGGGGATTTTATTGATATTTCCTCAGTATTTTGACTTTATATTTGAACCCTGTCATGTTATTTTCCACTGTTTTCATACTCAGCCATGTTTACTCAATTTCAATACTTAAATGATATTTTAAATGATGTTTGGGCTGAGAAACACTGTTTTACTATTGCCCGAGTGGCTTGAGAAGATTTTTGACTGAGTAAAGCCGAGGGCCTATGTTGTGAGGAAACACTGATATTGATTTGACTCCGAGGGCCTGAGATATGTACGCCACGAGGTGGCTTGATTGATATGAGGTCGAGGGCCTAGTGATGACGCACCTCCAAGAGTCTGCACACCCCTGGTGAGCGTGGGTACCCATTGTGACGTGAGATTGAGCTCGAGGGGCTGGTATTATTCTGAGATGTTACCCAAGGGGCGGTTTTGTTGATACAGTGCCCGAGGGGCGAACCTTTACGTGTTTATTTTTCGTATTTTCCTGTCAAATTATATGCTTACTTGATAGAAAAGGGTTTTTACTTATCTCTTAACCGGTTTACTATTCTAAAATGGTTTTACTACTTCATTATAGAATGTCTTGTGCCTTACGTGTTTTCATGATTTTAGTCGTTATTTACATTTGTTACTCACTGAGTTGGAGTACTCACTTTACTCCCTGCACCCTATGTGCAGATTCAGGCGTAGTTGGTTCCGCTCCCGAGTGCTGATTCTTCCAGCTTCAGGCGAACATTTGGAGTACACGAGGTAGCTGCCTGGCGTCCGCACTGTCGTGTTTATCCTTCTTTATCATTTCTATCTTGTATCAGACATTTGTACTAGTTTACAGACTTAACATACTTGTGTTATGACTTATAGACGCTCATGACTAGTGACACCCCGGTTAGGGCTGTGTTGGGTTGAACTTTCGCATTATTATGAGGTTATCTACTACTTAGTATTATTAAATCATGTTTTAGACTTTTTTCTTGCTGTTTAGCGGTTTAACTTCGAATTGGGAATAGTTGGCTGGCCTTGTCTTCACGAGATGCGCCATCACGATCGGGTCTGGGTTTGGGGTCGTGACAGTAGTTAAGCACTCATATCAGTTAAGAGGATGGATCTTGATATTGTTAAGTATTAATGAACACCTTTGTTACTTGCCTTCTATGTGAGAATGACTCTTTGGATATGTGAAGGGACAGTGTGGTTATAAATTTATAATGAGGGCACATGATGCCATGTGGTTAGGGTTCCAAAATTTAGACCCATGAATTGTGAATACTCTGAGGTTCGGTACCTCATGATGGTTATTGGCTAGAACATGGTGTGAAAGCGGACGTTTTTGTTAAGTTATTACTCGAATTTCCTTTATCTATGATCACCTGATTTAAACTATGTTCCGCTCATCCTACTCTGTTATTATTAGAATGTTTCGTTGATAGTTGCTTCTTTCCTTTTCTTACTACAATTACCGTATCATTTTGTCTTTATGTGTTGTCTTTTTATAGATATTGTACTCTGTAGTTCTATACCTATACTAGTTAGGTTATTTAGTCTAGTAGGTGTCTTGACTTGTCCCCGTCACTACTCCACCGAGGTTAGTCTTGATACTTGCTGGGTACCGATATGGTGTAGTCACACTACACTTCCGCACATTTTTGTGTAGATCCAAGTATTTGATCATTAGTAGCTATGCGGATCGTTTCTGTGGAGACTCAAGGTAAACCTGTTGATGCGTTCGCAGGCTTCAGAGTCACCTTCTAGATTTTTAATTGCACTATTTATCCTTATTTACGAACAGTTGTACTTAGAAGTTTCTAGCAAACACTCGGTAGAGCTTATGACTTGTACTACCGGTTTTGGGGTTGTAAATTTTAAAGAGATTTCTATTTTAAATTGTTAGATGTTATTTAAATATTGTTGTTGTTTCATTTTCTGTTAGGCTTACCTAGTCCCGAAGACTAGGTGCCATCACGACCCCCAATAGAGGGAAATTCGGATCGTAACAAGACCTAACCTTATTTCAGAATATGGATCAAGAAGTACACGGGTCACTTCATTTGAGTGGAAGAATTTTAGCAGATGATGAATTACTTTCTTATCAAATACCTTCTTCATCATCAAATGTGAATGAAACTAATCCTTCTACATTTAATGAAAGTGACTAGATGGATCTTGTTCGAAGTGGGAGCGAGATGGTCACATATCTTGTTCCAAGTGGGAGCATGATGAATGCTTTTGATCCGAGTGGGAGAAACATTGATCCAAATAGGAATAATGATGAATCACAAATAAGACGTGGTTCTCGTAAAAATATTCCCCATCGATGATTTGATGTTGATGGTGGTGAACTATTTATGATGCTCATACAAGAAGAAAACGAGCCTAAAAATGTAAAAGAGTCTATCTCATTCCCTTATAAGGATAAATGGACAATAGAAATAGAAGATGAACTGGAATCTACGAGAGTCAACAAAGTGTGGGAACTAGTTGACCTCCCTGAATGACACAAAGAAATTTGGAGAAAATGGATTCTCAAAAGTAAGCTCAAGGATGATGGCACATTTGAGAGATATATGGCTTGACTGGTGGAAAAAGGGTATACATAGAAGAAAGGAATAGACTACGAAGAGACTTTCTCGCCTGCTATATGATTTACCTACGTTCACTTGGTTCTAGCAATTGTTGCAAGCTTGGATCTTGAATTACATCAGATGGATGTAAAGACTGCCTTTCTCAATGGAGAACTAGATGAAGAAATCTATATGGAACAAGCTTGTGATTTAACATTGTATATAGATGACATACTTATAGTTAGAAATGATAAGGAGTTTATAATCGAGATAAAGTCATGGTTATCATCCCAATTTGAGATGAAAGGTATGGGTGAAGCTGCGTATATTCTTGGAGTTAAGATTTCAAGAGATAGTCCAAAGAAACAATTGTATCTCTCACAAGAGAATTACATTAGAAAAGTTCTTAAACGATTCAATATGAAAAATAGTAGCCCAATTGAAACTCCTATAAGTAAAGGTCATAGCTTGAAGTCACATGTTTCCTAAGACTCCTGAAGAGACAAAATGAATGAGTCGAGTTCCTTATAAGAGCGTATCCGAAATGTAATGTATGGTATGGTGTGCACTAGATCTGATATCTGTCAAGTAGTTGGCTTGGTAATTAGATATCAAATCGACTCAGGGTTAGCACATTGGCAAGCATTAAAGAGGATCATGACATATCTTAAGGGATTCGCTGATTATGTTCTTTGTTATCAAAGCAGCAAGAATCTCTGCGACTAGATGGATATAGTGATGTTGATCATGGAGAAGATCTACACGAAAGGAGGTCTACCTTAGGATACATTTCGTCTACCTTAGAATAAGTTTTCTTACTTAGTGATGACCATATCATTGAGTAGTAAGAAACAATTATGTATATCATTATCTACTATGGAAGTCGAATACGTGGCTCTCACATCATCAGCACAAGAAGCTATTTGGATAAAAAGTTCTTGGAACACTTGTTGGATATCACAGAAAATGTTGAACCAGTGTTAGTTTATTATGACAGTGAAGCTAAAATATCATCTACCAAGGACCCTAATTTTAATTGTAAAACCAAACAAATATATATCAAGTATAACTATCTGAGAGACATGGGTAGACGAAAGGTAGTGAATGTGATGTATGTATCTACAAAAGATATGTTAGCAGATCTATTGACCAAGCATTTGTCTAGAGATGCATTTGTGAGACACGCTAGGTCCTAAGGCTTTCATAGACTTTTATATTCTTCATTTTGTTATTCATTTTCCCAGCTCACAAAATTGATGTTCTTTGATTATCAACAAACTTGATTTACAGGCATACATGTATATATTGTTGAATGTTATGTGTATTCTTCGTTCACTTTTTTTATAAGTATGTCGGGTAGACAAAAGGTTGGCCTTCTCACACGGGCAACCGCCTCCTTATCTTAGTGATGTGAGAAGATGAGACATGATTTTAAGCAAAATTATCATAAGGATAATTTGAGAGATATTCGATTAAAATCAGAATGTCGCTTAAATAATTGGTCGATATTAGCACACATGGTATCAAAAGTAGTCATACTAATGTTAAGGGGGTCCTGAGAAGAGGAAAATCATTGATGGAATATCATTTATTTGTATTCACTGGTGCACCAATTATAAATTATGAGTTATGATTGTGAATAAAAGAAATAATAATATATGAGATTTTGAGACTATATAAATGTGATTTATATAATTTAGGGTACTGCATACTTTATGATCTACTTGCAGGTTTGACTCGACGAGAGGCTATATATTCCAAACATATGTATATCACTTAGCTCTCACAGTATGTTGGTTGCACCGTTTACTTGCCTGTATGAATGATTGAGGAGATGAGAATGTGTTTCTCATATTAGATAAGCACTCCCATTATGTAGTGTGAGTGGGAGATGTAGGATAATTGAGTCCACATAAGGTGTGCTTTAAGGCCTAATAGGGTTATAAGTTAACCTGAATATTCTCTATATAAGTATACTTATTGTATAAAATAAAAAATGCTGTCTCCAATATTATTCTATGCTCTCCTCTCTCAATTCCAGTTAGGGTTTAGCTAATGATATAAGGGGTGCTCCGTCACAACGTGACAACCACTGCAGACCAGTGATTCGAGTCGCGGTTCATCCGTCTTCACTTCACGAAGAACAAGTAAGTTATCATTTTACGATTTACGTGCTAATCAAATGTGTTTAGTTTAGAGAAATATTCATAAACCACTATCTTTTAGTGGTAATTAACTATTTATAGATACCATTTACTATATTACGGATTGTAGATACGTTTTCTGTTGACAGTAGAAAAAATAGACATGAATCGGGGAAGTCCAGCTAGTCAATTATTGTATTCGAGTGTATTCGACTATATTCATGGCGTGAAACATGAGATTACAGCTGGACACATAATTGTATTCGATTGTATTCACGGAGTGAAACAGAGAATTACATTATTTTTAAACGGAAAGTGAATCCATTAACATAATAGACTCCTAATATAACTCAACAAACTCAATTATAACACACAAATTTATATTTTCAGTTATAAAAAAAATTCTCAACCGAAAAATACCCCAAATATATAGCAATCTTCAGAGAAATTATATAATACATCTGAATACATAAATTATATTAATTAAAAAATCATATGAATACATTCATGTTATATAGCGAGATAGCCAATACAATGAAATACATAGAATACAACGGGATACATTGAAATACAATGAAAAAAGGTAGTGAGTACAATGAAATACACCGAGCTACATTGAATTACAATGAAAAAATAACAATGAATACAATGAAATACATGAAAATAATTGAAATATATTAACAGAAAATCAAGTAGCCCAGCCTCAAACTTCGTCGTCTTTGTTCAAGAACAAACCCTAATATTCGGTGAATCCGCCATCTAGCAATAATCCGCCATCACTGGGGCTGCAGCTCTAACAATAATGTTCCTTATTGGGTCGTGAGCTCTATCGAGTGAAGGCAGATTTGATGGCGGGCAAAAGCTGGCTTGTTGGGTCGTGAGCTCTATCGAGTGAAGGCAGATCTGATGGCGAGCAAAAGCTTTTGCCCATTTCTGGAACACAATGCAGATACATTTGATGGCCCTTCTGGAAAGGAACCACACAACAAATCCATGCTGTGAATGACCATAATTTTTTACAATATTATTACATTTCTTCACTCTTTTGGATAAACAAGCTTCAATTGAAATTGAGATTTGTTCCTAAAAAACGTTCCTTTTCACCTTCTTCTTTTCCCTTTTAGCCTCTTCTTTATCTTCCTCTTCTTGCTTTTTTGGTTTGAAGTATTCCTCATTGATTAAACCAAGTGGATCGTAGTCTATTTTTCCCATCACCAGCTTCTATTACTCTCATTTCTTTTTCTTTTGAATTTTCCACAACTTTCTTCATCATCAAATCTTCACTGCAGATAAATTGTGAAATTCTTTACTGAAACTCACACGGAATCCAGGCAAAATCATCGTTTGTAACTAATGGCATGTATCAAAGTAGAGAGAGAAAGAAAAAGTGCAATTGAATAGCGTATTTAGTGGCTTAGGGGCAGGATATAACCAAAATTAAATATTTTGCTATAAACATTAAAAGGTATATATAGAATATAATTTTTTAAAATAATATTTATTTAAAATAAATAAGGTCTTAATCTTTGGTATAGGAAATAACAATTCCTTTAGTTTATCTCGTTCCTACAGTAGTGATAATCAAGTTTATTGGGCCTATATGTGAAAACGTAGTATATTGGGCTCTTGGCTAGGCCTAGTCTATATAAGCCCCAAAAGCATCATAGAGAACTATGCCAATATCTCATGGAGGCGCTGGTTTTATCACTATTAATCAAATGCTGACATTCTCAATATATTTTTTACTTGAGTAGGGTGCAACAATTAGTCTATATCAAAAGTATACTTTTAATTAAAAGATAGGTCACTTTAAATAGTTTTTTTTTATTTATGAAAAAGACAGGGAAGAAAAATAATTAAACTTGCAGACGTCATGCTTCTACATATTCTATTGCATCTATTGAAGGAATAGAAATACAAAATTATTGTTCAATAGAGCGCAAGCAATCTTGCATTGAATTAATTAGTAAATTCATACCTTTAAAGAAATACAGTACGCATGATCGATTTTGGCCAAAAACATCCTTAAACTATGCCACTATATGACATGTCAACGACTCATAGCTCTTTGTCTTTGAATGTTTATCACAATTAATTCCATCAAATGAGCAATGTTATAAACAAAAGATTGACGGAACTGTCTGACCTCGTATTGAACAATAGAGATGTAATTTTACACAAAATGCTCTCTTGGCGGATAAAAATGACATGATAAAGCACGATGCAGTCATTATCAAATTAATCGATCTAGTAAATTTTAAATATTTGAAACCTAACAAAGCAAGGGCCACTTTGGTAATTAATAAGGGTCAAAGCATTAAGTAGATAATAACATATTATTATTAAATAAATGTTTCAAATATTTACAGGGCCTAAATAGATACATCAATCACATTCTCTTCATTCACGTTTATCACGTAATAAAAGCAAAAATTATCCCGATTTGATTCTCTCTTCCAATTCCTGAGACGATTCCACTTAAGAGTTGTACTCCCTCGGTACCAATTTATGTGGCATGTTTGACAGCGCACGAATTTTAAGAAAAATTAAGATTTTTGGAATTTTTGATCCTAAACAAGTTAAAAAGGGGCACAGAGTATTTGTGTGATTATAAAAACTTATCATTAAGGATAAAATTATAACTTTAAATTTAATTATTACCAAATTTATGAAGAGATTATTCTTTTGGATCCGACCAAAAAAAAGATTTACATAAACTGGGACAAAGAGAGTAATTGTTATCACTACAAAGTAAACATTAAATAACACCTATTGGATGATAAGATACAAAACCTTCAAAGAACCACATGTGCAAAACTAAAAATAAAATTAAAAAATCACGAAGCACACCAGCAGACATATATATTGTCAATAAAAAGGAGGAGTTATCACAAACATATGCTGTTCCAAAAAAAAAAAAAAAAAGAAAGAAGTCATATTCTCCTGACTTCATGCTCGTGGACCTATTGTCCAGTACAGCGTGTTATATTGACTAACAGAATAGCTTTCTCCTAAATATATCTTTACTGATAGTTTTTTTAAAATCTTTTCCTTTGTTTTTTTCGTCAGTGAAAGTGACATAGTAGTTGAAGGAATGATATCTCCTGCTCTCTCGCTCTCTTAATATAAGTTAGGCAAATTACTGATAATTTTTTCAGACTATTGATGTCATTTTCATCTCATCATATGTTGCAAATATAAAGTGAAATTAATGAAAAAATGACTTAAGTTAGAAAAGTTGGATAAGATCGAACGACTTACGCTGTTACGTCAGCATGCATGCCTGTTAGGGCTAGTATAGCTCATTATTAAATAGGCACTATTAACAGCTGTAATATATGATCACATCATATATTATTCTTAAATTACCCATTTAATCTTTCTTTCTCTATTAGGAGCTGCAACTGCTACCACTTGCAAATTAGAGAAAGTCTTCTGATTTGATCTTTGGAGATTGGTTTACTTCATGCTTCATGCAGGAATCTGAATCAGGCTCTCCTTGGTTGTAAATTTTTAGTTTTCTGATGCAATTTTATTTATTTTCCTTATTCATTCTGGGATGTAATAACTATTGGGGCTATTAGTGAAAAGGGGAGGATCAATCATGCATGCAAAGGGGTAGATATCATGTTCATAGGGAATCTTTATACTTCTGCACTCATATCCTGCTTTCAACTTTTATTTCTGTATTTCATATAGATACAATGTCTATAGGTTATGCATTTTATATAGAAAACATGTCTATAGGATTCTACATTATATAGATAATATGCCTATAGAATTCTACATTATATAGATACTATGTCTATACGTTCTGCATTTCATATAGAAACCATGTCTATAGGTTCTGCATTTCTGCATTATATAGAGAACATGTCTATAAGTCATTTCCAAACGCTGCATATCATATAGATAACATGCCTATAGGACTCCCTGAATTTTGCATCATCATCTGTCACTAGGAAAACCTGTTTATAGGTTTAAATAACTAACAACATTTTAGATACCATGCATATAGGACTTCTACACTCTTGTTTCGATTGTAAACACGTTTTAAAATCAATAGCATCTACAAAGCATCGATATAGGAGCTATCAACTAAATCTGAATCGACCATTCGCTTATAAGTCTAAATAAGTAGTAGCAATTCTTAACATCTGCAGAATTTATGTTTTCTGTAATTAACAAGTCCTCTTCTTTAGAATCAGTATACTTCTTTTCTGAAACTAATAGATATCATGCCTATAGGTTTTCGCTTAACACTTAGGCAAACCATAAGGTAACTTGTAAATTGAATCAGATTATATTAACTACAACCAGCAGGCAGACCTGATTCAGGTTTCTTATTTGAAATATGTCGTAGATCAGTCTGCCACAACTCTTAAGTTTAATCAGACCCTAATTAGTAAGTGAAAGACATGCTAAAACTATATGTTTCTGTTTGTTTTAAGAAGGCTTGTTTGAGCCTTTCTATCGGTTATGCGCTTCCCCCCATATTTGTTACATATGTGTTTTGATTGTCGCCTTAGGATTTTGTCCTTTGAAACCATAAAACCTCACATCCCTTCCTTTTAGGATTAGTAGTCCCAAATACCTCCGAGGCTGATAGGACGGGGGCTGGTAGTAGCATGCAATAAGTAAATAAGACCATTCCGCATTTAATACCTTAACGAGGTGGGAAAGGGTAAATATGGATATGATGACCATGCGATAACACCACGTGTATAAACGGTTACCGGTGTTGTGTGGGGTGATCCATATTATGTATAAACTTAGGACCCCTTCCCTTACTTGTTTATTTTATTAAGAATTTCAACTGCTTTTTCTCAAACTTCAACTTCTTTAACTGCTTTTAACTTGCAACAACTATGTGAAAATTTCCTCTTCTTTTTTACTCGTTTATTCAGAATTTTAAAACTGCTTCTTCTCTCAAATTTCAGCTTCTTTAACATCGTTTAACTGCAATTAATTGCAACAAATATTTGTAACTCTTATTTGTCTACTTGTTGTTTGCACTTAAAGTCACAATTATAGTATGGGCGGGAACCACACTAGTGGATCTCGAGGGGTGCCTAACACCTTCCCCTCGGGATAATTTTGAGCCCTTACCCAATATCTGGTTTTCTAAATCAAAGTTTTTCGTAGCGTCCTAATGCACTTATTTATTAGGTGGCAACTCTTCAACTCAAACCCAATTCCCAAAAGGGAACGAGTTGTCATCCCAAATATCATAAACCCGATTTTGCAAGAAAAAAAAGGATATCGACAGCATGGAGACTCTGCTGAGGATTTCTTTAAGGCTTTTACCATTTCATGTTATTCGTGACTTTATGCTTCTTTATATGGCTTTATTTGTTTTAATGCCTTTAAGTATTTATTTCCCTCTTCTACTTCGAAACTGACTTGGCTCTTTGTTTCTTTTCTTTATTTCTCTTAATGCTCCCCCTTTATCACTTTCCTTTAATATTGTTATAAGAAACTATTGTAATTATTACTTTATGAACGTGCAAATACATGGCAACTTGTTTTAATTATTGCAAATGCATATTCAACATCATATCCCACTCGTGCCAAACAAAATACCATAGAAATGCTTACAATGAGTGGTTGCGCCCTTCCGACATTATCACCCCTAAATCCGGCAAAGGCATATTTACGGTAAAACCAGTCGATCAACGGTGTAGTCGACGGTTCCGTGCCTTTCCATCTTGAGTTGTCCGATCAAGGGTACCAGTCTAATACTCCATAGAAACCTTACTCTACTTAAAGGTGAATGCATCACTGTCAAACCTAGCCGAGCCAGTTATGTTGTCCGTATAATGACTCTTTAAACAGCCTTGTCTGAGTCTACTAGGTTTCCTTGAAACCCAAACGGACATTACCACGTTTTGTGCATTTATTTGGAGAACCAAATGCCTTTTATGCCAATTATTGGTATTTAATAGTCGAGTCTGGTGGGGCTAAAGGCCTAACACTTCTTGTCTTGCAAAAAATTAGGCACGAAGTTCCCAAATTTAGCATGGTCACCAATTTCCACCCTAAATTGCTAAGCTGGTAGGGAGATCTTCATTCTAGTGATCAGGCTCTTGTCAGGAAGTATCTAGGAAACCTACCTTCTCTCCTGAAAATTCAACCCAACAACAAAATCATAGAAGCTGCCACTCTATTCTGGGATTGTGATAGGTCTGTGTTCCGCTTCGGAGACATTGAGATGACACCCTTGCTTGAGGAAATAGGAGGACTGGCTGGAATACCATGGGAAACTCCGGGTTTGTTAATGCCGGAAAACCGCAAGGGTAGAGGTTTTCTCAAAATGATGGGTGTAAAGAAGAATCCAGACTTGACATGTTTGAAGGAGTCGTATATTCCCTTTGATTATTTGTATGAAAGGTACGGTCACAACAAATCTTACCGTACCTATCCTGATGAGTTTGCCCTTATATCATTAGGGCATATCCATCGAAAGGTCTTTTTCTTTATGTTCTGTTTCTTGGGGATGATAGCATTTCTAATGAACAAGGCTAGGATCCATACTAGGCTAGCCATGGTCACCAAAACTTTAATGGAGGGGATTGGCGGGCAGTCATTTAGCATAGTGCCGATGATTATTGTAGAAATATACCGAGCCTTGGAGAAATGTCAACAGGGAGCCAAACACTTCGAGGGTTGCAACTTGCTACTCCAATTATGGCTTATGGAGCACCTCCAAAAGGGTGAATACCGACAGGAGATTCAGCATAGGGACTGGGACGATCATATTGCCTTCCATCAGCCAAGGCGAATGAACTATATGCCAACATGTTTCCTCAGCCGGAAGATGCCAAAGGATGGGGAGTGCTGTTTGAAAATCTGAAAGAGGACCAAGTACAGTGGATGTTCGAATGGTTCCTTACTGAAGAATTCATTGCCCGATCCCGGGATGCACCATTTCTGATACTTATCGGTTTGAGAGGAACTTACCCTTATGTCCCACTCCGAGTTATGAGGCAGGCTAGAAGGAAGTAGGTTATACCAAGGGTCAACAAGATGAGTCACTTCCTGGCCGAATTTTAAGATGATGATAGCCCTTACAAGTGTCAAGCTCAGCATATGTGGCACTGCAAAATCGTTATGGGAAGGGACACTATTGAGCCAGATAGGTACCATGCTGGTTATACTCCATACTATCCAAGATGGTTAGAAGATAATCATAATGGCCTGGGTCAACCCGGATTTGTTCATGGTCACAGGATCATCGATGAAAAGGCTGAAGTACAGGTCAAGTACAACTAACTGCACAAAAGTATTCAGGAATTTGAAAGTGAGAATTGTGAAATTCAAGAAGCCCACCAAAAGCTGATTAAAGAATGGAAAGACATGGATCTCAGCGCCAACAAACGTCTGGGATACTTAGAGCGGGGCTTAGTGGAGCTGGAAAGAAAATTCATCAAGAGGATTGAGGACTGCCAAAATGCTGAAGGAAACGAAGGTGGACACCTGGCCAGAGCCTACTTACTGCTAGGACTTCATGAGCTGGTGAAGCTGTTCGATGGAGCTAAAGATGCCGAGTCTGGGGAAGGTCCTTCTGGGACCAAATAGATAGGAATTTACCTTTCCGTTCATGAATGTAATAAGCCCAATGGCCATTAGTGACATTTTATTTCCTGTTATTTAGTGTCGTTTTGGGATTCGTCTCATTTGTTATCAATAAAATGAGGAATTTACAATTATAAATTCTCCAAATCAATGTGTCGCTAGGCCTACCTCGGGCACAACGAGGCTCCCAAATTAGGACACAATTTATGTTCCTGCACTATGTGTTTAAATATCGCAACATCTTTCTTATCGTCTTTACTAACTTGTTACCTTTTTTGCTTTTTATTTATTCCCCTCCCCGAAGGTTAGTTCGTACACTCTAGCATCGTCATCATATTTTACAAGATCCAAGGGCCCTCTACCCACTCCTCATCCTAGTCCCGACAGAAACAGAAACAAGGGAAAGATGGAAGATTAGAGCAACATGAGAAAGGAAAACTCGGTTGAACGAGTAGAAATCACTCAGGGTACTCAGGTCTCCAAAGAAAGTGCGCCCCAACTCGAGCAAAAACTGTTGAAATTTCAGGAGGAACTGGACCAAGTTCGGAACTTAGCAAGCTTATCATTTTCCCTCACTACCCCAGATATCAGTTTCCCAAACGATCAGAACCCCACACATCCCCAAAACATCCCAAAACCACAAAACCAACCCGCTCCTCACCATCACTGCAATACTTGCCACACTTCCAACAACACTCCACTCCTCATCCCTGAACTGCTTAACTCCATAAATGACCATCTCCACACTCATCATAACACCCCCATCTATGTAGAAACCATACCACACCCCATTCGAACCATCTCAAGCATGCCTGAGTCTGATGACAAAGACTCACTTATCACGAACCTAGCTGAAGAACTTAAGAAACTGACTAGCCGAATTCACTGCGTCCAAGTAAGTAAAAGATTTGAGGGGTTGAACTACGAAGACCTCTGCATACAACCAGAAGTCGAACTGCCTGAGGGGTACAAACCTCCTAAGTTCGAGATGTTTGATGGCACAAGGGACCCCAGAGTTCATTTGAGAACATATTGTGACAAGCTGGTTGGAGTAGGGAAGGACGAAAGGGTTCGAATGAAACTTTTCATGAGGGGATTGAAAGGAGATGCTCTGTCTTGGTACATTAGCCAAGACCCGAAGAATTGGTCGAACTAGGTGAGTACATTAGCCAAGACCCGCACACGTCTTCCAAGCCTACAACACTTAACCATCCCACTATCAATTACCTCCCACTAGCCAAAACTTTCCTAGACCTCGACCAAATTTTGACCGCAGACCTCCCAAACAGTATACCTCCATTGCCTAACCAATTGACCAGCTGCAAGAAAGGCTCAAAACCACTGGATATGTCACCCCTATCCCTACTATAACCCATGAAAACCCTTCCTAATGGGTCAACCCAAATAAAACATGTGCATACCATTCTGGCACGAAAGGGCATACCACTGATGAATGTCGCTCCCTGAAGGATAAGATCCAGGCTTTGATTGACTATAAGATCATCATGGAAAAGGAGCCTGCTCTGAATGTCCACAATAATCCTCTACCAGACCACAAGGGTGGAGGTGTTCACATGATTGAAATAGAGGATTATTGGGATCCCAAAGGATCAATCAGTTTGATCGTAGAAGTCGACGATCCAAAGAAACTAACAGTCACCCTTAATCCAATTGTAGTCCAGATTCAGCCTTCTGGAGACGCTGAGGTGAACATGTCCATACCATTTGAGTTTGAAACGCCATCCTCTACGAAGACGCCATCCTCTACGAAGACACCAACACCAATTGAGGTCGAGTTTGGGTCCCCAAAGGTGCATGTACCATTTCAAGTTGCTATATTACCCCCCCAAAGCTAGGGTGCCCATTCTGGTAGCAATGACAGCCGTAACACCATACAACACAAAAGCCATACCATGGGACTACACAACTGAGGCAAGAAGGAAAGGGAAAGCCAAGTTCGGGGAAGCAGGTGCAGCACAGAGTATGACAAGAACCAGCAGGGTTTATACCCCAAAACACTTGGCTGAGTCGAGTAAGCATACCTCTGGTCGACAAGCCATCACTAAAACTGGGCCCGAGGATCTCTGGAGAAAGATACAAGCAAAGGAATACTTAGTCATTGAATAGTTGAACAAAACACCGACGCAGATTTCTATCCTTGCTTTGCTACAAAGTTCTGATGCACACAAGAATGCCTTGTTAAGGGTGCTGAGTGAGGTGTATGTACCAAGCAACATCACCGGAGGAGAAATGGAAAACATGGTAGGCCAGGTATTGGAAAGTCACAAAATCACTTTTCATGAAGATGAGGTACCACCGGAGGGATTGAGTCACAACAAAGCATTGCACATCACCGTGAAATGCGAAGATTATTTTATCACTAGGATCCTGGTCGATGGGGGGTCCGGTCTCAATATTTGTCCATTGATAACACTCGGGACATTGGGAAAAGGGCTGCATGAAATCAAGGACGGGGCCATCAACGTTAAAGCTTTCGACGGTTCTCAAAGGTCCACTGTTGGGAAGATTTAGCTTATGTTTGCAAATGGGGCCTACTTGGTTTGATGTTGACTTTCAAGTGATAGACGTGCCGACATCTTACAATTTATTGTTGGGACGACCATGGATTCACGCCGCTGAGACCGTGGCATCAACACTACATCAGGTAGTGAAGTTTGAGTGTAATCACCAAGAGGTGATCATTCACAGTGACAGTAGCAATCCCATATACAGTCGCCAGACCATCCCAGCAATCGGAGGAAGAAGAAAGATAGTCAGAGAAACTTACCACCACATCGAACGAGTCAATGCCGTCGATAAGGATAAGTGGTGGGATAACAAAATTGAAAGCATATTGAACTGGAGCAGGTATGAACCTGGCAAGGAACTTGGCAAGAATCTCCAAGGAATCACTAAGCCCATCAAGCTCAAGAAGCACAACACTGTTTAACCAAAAAATAGTTTTTTCGCCAAAGCTAGAATTTAGAAGAATCAGGTTACTGATAATCGAAAAAGTATGTAAAAAAAGAGACTTGGAAATGATATTATCAGAAAGCAAGTAAAATAAAGTATATTCCAATAGTAACTTGTGTCTCAACTGATTACATATCTCCATTTTTATAGATTCTTTTGGGAATGTACGTTATGTCTAAATCATAATGAGGCTATTATGAGTAATTAATGACATTGAATGCTACGTTACACAATCATTATATTGAATGTGTACATTCCTTAACAGATTCAATAATTAATATTCTTTAAATGCCGTATTTGCACCCTTTTCTATAGCCAGGTTCATACTATCCATTGCTCAGATGTAAATAAACTTAGACAGGAACGGGCGCTGATCCTCTTGTCCCGTGCCTCTTCCTTTTTCCTTACTCGTGCCTGCTTTGTAATTCTCGAACCGTAGCTAAGTATAATTTATTGATCATCCTGCGTATCATGAGACGTGACCATATATATGAATACAATTTTTCCCATTACAGATAGTCCCCCCCACTTTCCATTAATTCATCAATTTGAATACTTGAGAAGTGGAATTCATTAAAGGAGAATTTTTGTCACCATTAATGCTATGACAGAGTTGACGCTTCAATTGTCACTTCCTTTTAATGCATTAGACACGTGTCATCCTCTTATTGGTTGCACAATTTTGCAGCACTTTCTCAGGCTTTCTTTTCGGCTTCACTGTTCACGAAGTGTCAGTTATCATTATTATGGTACTTCTATCATCGTATTTTTTCTTTTTGCCGGTTACCCATTAATATAAATATAACTTCTTTTCTTGTCCTATTTCACATAAAGCTTATCATACACTCTAATCCTTCAAAAACCCCTTATTATTTTCTACTTCACTTCAACCTTCTTTGTCATGGCTTCACCGAACCCTAACCCTAGGAGAACCCTGATTTTAGATAGCTTCCCCAATGCTCCGGTTAGACATAGAAGAAGGGGTAGACTCCGTAACCTAGGATCTGTTCGTGGTGGTGCGTCAACTCCTTCTTCTAGCTCTGTTCCCTCTTCTAGGACTAGAGGTTCACATTCTCAGAGGAGTTCTTCTCGAAACAAAGAATCCTCTGAGCCACTTCATGAGTCTCTTAGGTCCCAAGTTGCCTCCGTAGATCGTGCTGATCCTTTTCCTACTCAAATCGTAGATATTTTAGCTCCTGTAGTTCGTAAGGATTGTCATTGGAATGACGATTTTTCGATCATCGTTCTTAACTCAAATCAAAGGATCACATCTTATTTAATAGGATTCTCTTTTGTTTACACATATCCCTTTACTCTAGGGTTTAAACCGGCCATTACTCCAGGGTTTACACATATCCCTTTACGCTAGCATGGCGGATGTTGAATTCACTTTTCCCCACCTAATTCACCTCTACTCCAATAGGCTTTTTCGAAACGGCGTATTTGGCTTAACAACCAGGAGCAAGAGGGTTTTAGTGAGTCCCGATGATGATAAAGACCATGGATGGTATTCCCGGTTTGTTGCTGCTCCCACTGCTGTTTTAGTGGGTGAAAGTAACGTTCACTTCCCTGAGAAGTGGAACTTTGCACGTAAGTGTTAAATCCTTCTCGTGCCTTTTTATTTCAATGCCTACTTATATTTCTTAATTTTGCTTATTTTTCTTTTCAGCAACCATGGTTGTTATGGATTATGTGCCCAACTTCTGTGGTTGGGTAGAAAAGTTACTGAAGACTGTCCCAATGGATGGTAGATCATGGAAAACCCTTTCCAACCATTATGGTTGGAAAGTAAAACCTCAGGGTAAGGATTTTCATTTTTACCTTATGTGTATATAAATATTTTTGTTGTTCTAATTTTTACCCTTCTTTTTATCAGGATTTGCCATTCGAGGAGTTACTACAGAGGCTGTCTTGGCGTCTCGTGAATCCTTAAGTACTCGTTCCTCTTTAGCCCAAGATATATTCCTGGGCTCTGTAAAGAGAAAATCTATTGAAGAAGATGATTCAGAGGAAGAAGACAATGGTTCTTTGGTGTCAAGACCACAAGCCAGGAGACGTATCGTCTCTAAAGACGAGGCTAATATCTCCACTCACCTATCTCTTTCTGAGCCTATTATTACTCTGGTGATTGTCACATCTCCTTTTTACGTACCTACCCCGGAGGGTAAAACGTATAAGGGAGTTTTCTATTTAAAGTGACAATATTCGAAAAGTGATTATTTATTTATTTCAGAGTCGCCACTTGGAATAAATTACGGTGTCCCAAGTCACCGATTTATTTAAATCCCAAATCGAGGAAATTTTCGACTTTCCAAATGAAGTCTGCAAATCAGAAATTCTAAGTAAGGAATTCTGTTGACTCGAGGGAAGGTGTTAGGCACCCCCGAATCCCGTGGTTCTAGCGCGGTCGCTTAAACTATTATAGATGGCTAAAATATCTGATTTTAATACATATTATAAATTATGTGCTTTTATTAATTTTAAAAACCGCTTTATTATGTTAAAACTATACATTTAAACCTTTAAACAAAAAAAAAACAGGCCTAGTCGCGGCATGGACCCAGGCCTTTAACGAATATGCAAGTCAAACGTGTGCCTGAGTCATTTATTTTAACTTATACCGGGTAGGACGGCTATCGAACCTCAGCAACCTTTCAATTTAAGAAGCCAAAAATCCGTTTGAAGTTATTTCCGATTACTCTATGCGAAGCGATATTGCACAAAGTGATTCTAACTCGCTACTAACTAATCGGAGAAACATCCGATTCAATGAACCTCTTAATGAAAAAAAACGAGCATTTATCTTCTGATTTTATATATATACATCCCAACTTCTCTTATCAACTAGATTGAAAACATTTATTCGTGCGAGACTTATTAAACTAGGACAAATGGTTAGTGGAAGGCTACAAACTAATAAGGGGACTAATTACTACGTCACATAACTAGTTCGGATAATTCACTATCAGATATGGAACTGTCTACTTTTAACTCACTGTTTTTATCTAACCGTTAATTAATACAAACATTGAACTAAAAAAAAACAAATTAAGCTAGTACTAATTGTAAGCACGTGATTTTTGCCCTGTATGAAAATAACTCCTAAAAAAATAGACGAAAATAATTTTAATTGATTT
>MU786560.1:10647-24597 GCA_026770625.1 Nicotiana glauca | reverse complement strand
CTTGGGTTTCTCTTCGAACTGGCTTAATTCTCTGTTTATCTCTTCAAAGGCTTCATCCTCATCGTATTCCGATTCATCATCATAATCGACCTCTTGTACAATTAATTTGGAATCAGATTGATTTTTTAGACTAGGTTGAAGATCCGTTGTGCATGCCATGTCACTAGAACCAGTATAAAGAGAACTGTTCAGAAAGAGAAAAGAAGAAAACAAAATTAAAACAAAATAAGGAGAGAAAACTTTCACTTTATTAAAATGTGGGATAACAGAATTTCATACTTTTGCCGAATACAAGATAAAACAAAAATTGGATTACACCTTGGAATAATCCAGAAAACAAGAAAGAAAAATCAGAGCCTACTACTAAGACTCCCTCCGGGTAGGAAGAGAAGTAGCTGTCCAATTGTTGATATTTGCCATAGGCCCCACAAACTATATATCTGCCCTACTGGAACCTTCTCCAGCTTTTATCACGTTGACGTCGGCGAACAGCCTTTCAAAACTCTGATTCAAATCCACATCTAACCCAATCAGTGGTCCGAGAACCTTCGGGACCAACAACCTTCTGCTACCTGCTCTGACAAAGGATCTGGAGAGACGTGGAACCGGCTTGGGAAGAGCCCAACCTCTCTTTTTCAATTTTCGAGCACGTCTTACGTCTGCTACTGTATGCTTGTATCCCAACCCAAAAGTATCCAGATTCTTGGGCAAAGAAACTGGTTGGACAATACCTTGCAAATCAACCCCCAAGCCTTTTCCTGGTACAAACTCGATGTTTCACATTTCCGAGGCTATCATGAAGGTGGCTGCCGCGATTCTGGGCAGTGGAAGGTCCTCGCCTTCAGAAATTTTATCTACTGAGACTGTATCAAAAATTTGGTAAACCCAGGGACCTTTGTCATCGTCGGTTTCTATGAATGGCATAATGGCATCACCCACAGTGCTTGTACCGTCATCCCCGTGCACCACTATCTCCTGCCTGTCCCACTCAAATTTCACCATCTGGTGTAATGTGGAAGGCACTGCTTTGGCGGCATGGATCTAGGGTCGCCCCAATAGAAGATTGTATGATACTGCGACGTCTACCACTTGGAATTCCATGGTGAATTCCACTGGACCAATGGTCAATTCCAGTATGATATCACCCACCGTATTAGTACCACCCCCATCAAAACCTCGGACGCAGACGTTGTTCTTGTGAATTTGGTCATGATCAAACTTCAGCTTGTTCAGAGTAGTCACACTACATATGTTGGCGCTCGACCCATTATCAATTAATACTCAGGTGACAACCGAGTCTTCGCATTTCACGGTCAAGTATAGGGCTTTATTGTGTTCTCTACCCTCTGTCGGCAATTCATCATCAGAAAATGTCACCCTGTTTACCTCGAAGATTTTATGCATTATCCTTTCCAAGTGATTTATAGAGATTTTATCCGGAACATGAGCCTCGTTCAGGACTTTCATCAGTGCCTGGCAATGGTCACTGGAATGGATCAACAAGGATAGCAACGAAATCTGTGTTGGAGTCTTTCTTAGCTGCTCCACAATGGAGTAGTCTTGGGCCTTCATTTTCTTCAAAAACTCCTCCGCCTCGTCCTCCGTCACGGGCTTCTTTATCACCGCTGGGTCGGACCTTCTCAACTCTACGGGAGCAAAACACCTCCCCGAACGAGTTAACCCTTGGGCTTCACATATTTCTTCCACGACCTCCTTCCCTTTGTATATTACCATCGCTTTACTGTAGCTCCAGGTCACGACTTTCTCGCTGATTATCGGCATCTGCATTACTGGCCTGATAACAACTGTCCCTGTGCACGCCGGTTTGCTTGGTACTCCTTGCACCGTTACTTTGACCGGCCCTGGATTCTTTGGAACAACAAACGAACTCTTCCACATTATCACCATTGGCTTGACATCCACCTTCTCCAACTGTACCTCTGCTTCCCCACTGGTCGACTTTTCTTTTGGACTAGCACGGATCATCATCACCGTCTGTGAGGGTTTCTTTAGCTCCCCTCCTTCGTGCAATAGCTCGATCATGTGGGTTTCGTGGTGTGCTGGTAATGGGTTCTGATTGATGTTGGGCGCCTCTGGTGTCTGAACCTCGATCTTGTTGGTGTTAATAAGATCTTGCACTGCCCGTTTCAACTTCCAACACTTCTTGGTATCATGTCCGGGAGCCCCCGAACAATACTCACAACTTACCGAGTGGTCCATATTTTGGGGAAGGGGATTTGGCAATCTGGGCTCAACAGGATTCAACAAACCCAACTGCCTTAATTTGTGGAACAAAGCAGTATAGGTTTATCCTAACTCAGTGAAGGCTCTTGGCTTCTGCACCCTTTCATTTCTGAAAGCCTGATTCCCCCGGAAACCTGTCCCTAGAGGGTTCCTGTAGGCCCTTGGTGGTGGATAGGTGTTTGTAGAGGTGGGTATGTGTGTTGTGGAGCTAGCACGCGCCATTGCGGGCGAGCCGGAGGCTGGGTGTATGTCTGGGCTTGATGGACGGAGAAGTGTGATTCTTGTGGTGGGTAGTAGGGTTGTGGAGGGTAATTTGGAGTGTGTGGGTAATTTAGGTGAGGGGGTCTGGATTGGTATCGGGGGGAAGGACTTCTTGATCTGGACCAATTACCTGCCTCTATTTTTGCGACCTCTTCTCTTCTCTTCTTCCCGAGCGCACCTCCCGTTCCGCTCTGAATGGCCCGAGTGGTTGCTTTAATTGTCGAATAGCTCAAGATCTTATTGTACATAAGTCCCTCTTCAATCATACCACCCATTTTCACTACCTCGTTGAAGGATTTGCCAAATGACGTCACCAAGTGACCAAAGTAAGTTGGCTCTATAGTCTGCAAAAAGTAGTCTACCATTTCCCCCTCTCTAATCGGAGGATCAACTCTGGCTGCCTGTTCTCTCCATCGGAACCCAAATTCTCGGAAGCTTTCTCCGGGCTTCTTCTCAAGTTTTAGCAATGTGAGACTGTTAGGGAGGATCTCAAGGTTGTACTGAAAGTGACCTGCGAATGCTTGTGCCAGATCGTCCCAAGTGTACCACCTGCTCGGATCTTGTCTTGTGTACCATTCCAGGGCGGACCCACTTAGACTTTGGCCAAAGTAAGCTATCAGCAGCTTATCTTTGCCACATGCTCCTCTCATCTTACTACAAAACCCTCGCAGATGTGCCATAGGATCGTCGTGCCCCTCGTATAGATAAAACTTTGGCATCTTGAACCCTGGCGGCAACTGGACGTCAGGGAGAGAGCATAGATCCTTCTAGGCCACGCTGACCTGGTTGTCTAACCCGTGCATGTTCCTGAAGGATTTCTCCAGGCTTTTAAATTTTCGCAGCACTTCGTCCTGCTCTGGGCTCTTAGCCGGCTTTTCAATCTCCATCAAGACCTCAAAGTGGGGATTATAGGCATGTGGTTCAGGTGCTTTGAATGTGGGTTCAGGGGGTAATATTGGGTACCGTGAGCCTGAAACAACGGCTCACTAGATGATCTCTGTAGCATGGCTGGTGGGGGTCCCATGAAAACAGGAACATTTGGTGGGGGAGGGTTCTGACCGGGTGGTGGAGCTTGGGGATCATAGGGATTTCTTCCCTGATAGTAGTAGTGACTGGGTAAGCTTGTCAAAGGGCCAGGTGGAGGGTATTCCGGCGTGTGTCCTGGCGGGAGAGTAGGAGTAATGGGTGGTTCAGGCCTCTTTTGTACCCCAGCCAAGGCTAGCTGCATTTCGTTCATCTCCAGTCTCATTTTTTCCATTTTTTCCATTGCCTCCTTCAGGAGCTGACTTTCCGTTCTTTCCTCCTCAACACTTTGGTCTGAACTAGTCATGTTTTTTAGTATGGGCCCTTTGGATCTTGTTTGATAATGGTATGGTGCTAGTACGCTTTAACAAACTAACTGATATAGAATTGGAAAAAAAACAAACTTGTCAACGCTAGATTTTAACACATATTGTAATTGCACGTTGGGGGATGCAATGCTTTTAGGCAGTTAACCATTTCTAACATGTTTCTGCTTTGACCGCATGCATCATCCCGACTTATTTTATTTGTGCCTCATTTAAGCATTTCAGAAACTTTCCTTTATTTCCTTTTCTCTCTTTTATTTTTGTTTATTCACTTTGCCTTTTCTCGTTTCCTTTTAGTGGTGGTCGAATCTTATGGGGATTGCCTACGTATCATGTCCCCGCATGAATTAAACATGTGCGTAGTTCTGCCCACTAGTAAAAAAAACAGCAATTTTTCGGAAAATTCATTTCATTGCCGAAATATTCTATTACAAACTACCCACTTGGAAAAGCAAAAACAAAATACAGACTCCGAACTACTAGCCTAAAAAGAGAAGCGCACGGACAGACAACATACTCTTAAAAATAGCAAATACAAACTCGGACTAGGGATACATTAAAGCTTCAAATTTTGGTGCCCGCGGGGCATCGTTCGGCCTTTGCGCGGGCTTTTATACAAGGCCCCTTTACAAGCTTTTCAATTCTTCCATGATCCGGTGGACGTAGCCCATGACCGAAGCGAAGAGGGTAGCACGAGGCATTTCCTCACATGTTAGGCACCTCATGGTGACGTAGTGCCCGATCTCTTCGATTCTACCCCTGATTCTATCCCTTTCCATAAGCAGTTGTTCTATTCGTCAATGCTTTGCTCCCAGCACTTGAGCGTTGTCGGCGAGTTGATCCTGGAACTTATCCATTTGCTCTTCCATTCGTGCCATCAAATCATAGCAACGCTTCCTGTCAGTTCTTGCATCTCGGGCTTGTTTAAAGGCCCGTTCTTTGAGGGTGGAATTTTTTTCTCTTAATATAGCAATGGTCCCTTCATAATCCCTCTTTACTTGCCGCAGGTGCTCTGTTCGCGCCGTTGTACCTTTTGCCCATCTGGCTCGAATTCTTGCTATGCTAGCTTCTGCCCTTTCCAGACCTTCTTGGCTTTCAATGACCTGATTTCGCAACTCAGCTATCATCCTCTTGTCAGCCCGATTTCTCTGTTGGTTGTTGGCATCCGTTCTGACTCGTCGAATTTGGGCTTTCAGGGCCTTGTTTTCTTAGGTCAACCTGTTCTTTTCTCCCGTGTCAACATCAACTTTCAAACTATTTTCATATTTCAGGTCCCGAACCTGTTGCTTCAACTTGCCAATTTCAACCCAATGGCCTTCTTCTTTCGGCAACCAACCCCATTGCGCTTGTGATGATTCTGCGAAGTCTTGGACGTGGGGTTTTTTAGCTGGCCTCTGGTGCTCAAGTTCTCTCCTATACCATGTGAGGTATTCCGGTGATACCTCGCCTTTGGCCCAGTCCCGCACACAAGTATCTATTTTCAGGGTTTGACATTCATTCCAGATTTTCCGAACTACCGCTTCAGGAAACTTCCTACTAGGCCCAATTTCGACCACCTGGCTGCTGAGGTCCTCTTCCTTTGGGACTATCTGGCGTCGCCCCAACTGTCTCAATACTCGGTATGGTGCATATGGTTGAATACTTTTGAGAACCATCAGCAGTAAATGATATTTGGCGGCTGACATGTATAAGATTTCATTTACGGGTAGCCACCCAAAGGCCCATTCTATCTAGCTTGCGGAGGCGGAATGCAGGAGAGTTACCCATTCAGTGACCCCTTCTGGCAAATTGAACCCGTCGACCCTTGTGGAAAACTCTTCTATAAAAGTCTTTTCAGATGACCCATAGCTCATGAACTGAGGGCGATGACACAAGTGTTCGATCATCCACATTTAGAGCAATACATTGCAACCCTCAAAGAAACCCCCTCCGGCTTTGCAAACAGTAAGAGCACGGAAGATGTCTGCTATTATCATTAGTGTCAGAGTGCTGTTGTCTTGCTTGAGCAAAGTGCTATCGACCCCAGCAACTTGTATATTAATTTTCCCGTCTTTATTAGGGAATACCAGCAGACCTAGGAAGGCTATCATAAAGGCAATACACCTATGCCTTTCCCATTTCAGCCGGTCTTCCCTATTGCAGATTTTACCCTCGGGATTGTTGAACCCTCCAAGATGACCATATCTTTCGTATATAAATGCTAAAGTACAAAATCCCTCTGATAAATTTGGGTTGTGTACAGTTCTACGGATCTTCACATTGTCTAGGAACCTGTGTATGGTCACGGCCCTTGGCGCAATAAGATACTGCTCTCTCATAGGAATTTTAGGACCCCCGATGTACCCTGCCAGTTCTTTCAGTGTCGGTGTGAGCTCAAAGTCTGAGAAATGAAACACATTGTGTGTTGGGTCCCAGAATGAGATTAACGCCCGTATGATGTCCCCTCTCGGATCAATATTTAGCAACCCAACCAGATCTCCCAAGTACAACTTGACTGTATCTTGCCCTGATTCTCCTAAGTCATTCCACCACATGCGCAAACCCAAAGGGACCCTGTTTATAATAGCTCCAGATGAATTCTGACTCGTGCTCATTCTGCACATTTATTAAGGTAATTTAGACAAAAAAAACCTTTATTTGACTCAAGAAATAAAACTAGTTTTTTTCATTTTCCCAATTTTAAAGAAAAGTAAGACTGGTTTTCCAAACACGGCCTTTCAGCACTTCAGGGACGAAGATTTTAAGGTTGTAGGGGTTAACCGGCCAAAAGCCTAAAAAATGACCAAAAGTGGCCGTTTATGCAAAGCCAGCCTTCCGGTGTCCCTTTCGGGAACATTCGGCTATTTTTGATAAAACGACATTACCCGACTTACTTAAGACTCTTTTTCTTGTTTTTCAAAATAAAACCCGATATTGCAAATACGGCCTTTCAGCGTCTCGGGGACGAAGATTTTAAGGTTGTGTGGGTCAAACGACCAAAAATCTCAAAACGACCAAGGGTGGCCATTTATGCAAAGTCAGCCTTCCGGCATCCCTTTGGGGAACATTCGGCTATATTGGACAAGGACGGCATCACCCGACTTATTTATAACAAAATTATAATTTTTTGGCTATTTTTGCAAAAGGGGAAGTTGGACCCGACGAGGGTTGCCTACGTATCTCACACCCTGTGAGAATCAAACCGGCGTAGTTCTGGCCAATAGAACTGAATTTGAAAACAAGACTCTTTTCTTTCGTTTTTTTTTTCAAATAACCCAAATTAAAAAACATTCCCCTTAGGCGTTGGTTTTTTTTTCTTCTAAAAATAGGTAGTTATCTCTCTGCACTAATATTTTTCTCATCATGTTTCATTTTCCAATATTCCTGATTTTCATAAGCCGGTCAACATAAAAGTCCGAAGCAAATAAATGCATAAAGCAAACAGGATGCAGCAGGATGGTCTTTTTATTTCAGGTTACCTGTCCTAGACGGACCCAACCCCTGTGTTGAGTCCCCTAAGTCAAATGCAACATGATGCAAATAAGCGTTCCTACGAGGGATGCGCATGATGTCAAGTATTCTAAGTTAAAAACCTGGGTATGTGTTCTAGACGGTGTACCCGAGCGGAAAACTCGAGTCGGGGAGGGGGCTATGCACCGGGGACCCACGAGATCGTCCGGCTTTGTAACTTGTCCGAGCCCTTTTCTTATTTCAAGACATGACACTAACAGAATAGGGAGTCTCAACCAGTGAGCACATCCCCGGAGGTGAGAAGAGAAAGGTTTTGGCACAGTTTATATATACAGTCAAATAATATCAAAGGGATAATAAGCATGATTTTGCACATTAAGCACAGATCACGTGAAATATCAGATAATAAGACCAACATACAATAATTTATCATAAGCTCAAATTTGTAACCCTGAACCAATGGTTCTGGGTAATCTTTTTCCCAGCAGAGTCGCCAGAGCTGTCACACCTCCTTTTGGCACTACCGCATCCCGTGAAGGGCGTGGTAGAGGGAGTTTTTTCCAATTAAAGGACAATCGAAATGGGGTTCGTTTATTAAGAGATTCAGAGTCGCCACTTGGTAGATTTATGGTGTCCCAAGTCACCTGTTCAATCCCGAATCGAGGAAAGGTTTGACTCTATTTAACAGTCCGCGAACCAGAAATCCGGATAAGGAATTCTATTAACCCGGGAGAAGGTGTTAGGCATTCCTGAGTTCCGTGGTTCTAGCACGGTCGCTCAACTGTCGTATTTGGCTTAATTATCTGATTTATAACATGCTTTAACTTATGTGCAAATTTTAACATTTAACCACTTTTAATATTATTATTATTATTTTAACAAAAAATTGCAACGTTGTGAAAACGTATCTCGAACCACGTCACATCAATGTACCCGTGGTCATCGACACATTTTGACTCCGTTGAGATTTGGATTTGGGTCACATAAATGTGCACCCGAATTTAAGAAAGTAATTTATTAAAGGCGCGCCAAAAGCGACTAGCGTACCATTATTTTGGGTAAGGCCGTGAAATTTTGTTAAACGGCCCATCCCGAAGTTTAAGTAAACTTACAAACACGTATAGAGGGCCCTGCAGCTTGTGTGTTTTGTTTGGCGAGGCTCGTCTCATTTATTATTTTAAAAAGAATTACAACGTTGTGGAAATGCATCTCGAACCACGTCACAATCAATGTACCCGTGATTATCAACACATTTTGACTTTGTTGAGATTTGGATTTGGGTCACATAAATGTGCACCCTAGTTTAAGAAGGTAAGGTTATTTAAAGTACACGCCTAAAGAGACTAGCGCGTTGTCATTTTTTGGGGAAAAAGCCGTGAAATTCACTAAGCAGCCGATCCCGAAATCTATACAATTATTATATCCATTTATTTAGGGCCCTACAACTTGTGCGTTCTATTTGGCGAGGCTCGTCTCGTTTATTTTAAATCCAACCTAAAAGAAACTACAATTATTTATTTAATTTTGTCTCTAAAAAAACGATTCAGTCTGTTGGTAAACACTAACAAATCAAGTGTTATTTCATACTTGGGTCCGAAGGTCCAATCCGTATGGCATGCATGCTGACGAGGTATCTCAATAACCACAGGAAATGGGCCTGAGGCAGACCCAAATCCGGACGGTGACAAAACCGGCCTCGTCCGTGAGGCTAAAGGATCGAATCCCCTGAATTGGCAAATCACAACTTGAACACATTATTTCAACTGAATCCAAATCAAACACCCACTGAAATTGGTACTTTAGTTTACTCAAATGAGCGAGGCATGGTTTGAGGCTGAGATTGTTTTAACTATTAGCTACTGAATTATTTAAACACTACTGAAAGTGAAAAGCCAGTCAAAATACAACCTAAAATTTACAATAAGATTCATACCATTTTACTAATGAATTCAGTGAAACCCCAAATCTAACATCAATAACTAAACTGTTAATATTAACAATTGTAACACGAAACTTGTTTAGAAAAAAACTGTTTTCGATTTTGATTCCCAACTTATTAACCATACTATACTACACTAAATTTCTTTTTATATCCATTATACTAAGGCTACAATTAATAAACATGACTAATCAGTCCAACACAGTCTAGTTCGAATTGAATAGGAATTCAAAATATACTATTCTAATAATATGAACCAACAGAAGTTAAAACAAACCACTAACTATGAGATCCACATAGGAAAGCCTTTAATGGTTTAACAGTCCAAATCACTACTTATAGTCCATGTGCATCTCCTGTTCTTATAATGCAAAACCAGCATCTAATCATCAACCACATTTACTTAGCTAACGCTACTGGATTGTGCACAATAAACGATATACAAATGAGCTTAAATTTGACGAGCAATTTCCAATTTATCTTCAACTCAGATTTTCATCGAAGTATTACAAGCAGTGTACCTGATATGGGAAGCAAAAGAAGAAGAATGAATGATCAGCAACAGCAGTAACACTACATCACAGCAAACCCGCAAAACAGTAATGCAATAACCCAGTAATAGATTTGGAAACCAGCAGGACAAATTCCAGCAAACAACCAGTGGAACAATAACCAAATAACCAACCAAACTCAGTGAACAAATTTTAAAACCGAGGACTCCAACAGAAATACGATGAAACAGTAGCGGATCAACCACAGCAAACTCAAAAAAACAAGTGACAATCACAGGTAGAAACACTCTCAAACTAACTGAACTTTTAGTGTAAAAAAATGCAGCCTAGACTCTCTGATTACTTAGCTTCTTAAGGTCAAAAGCCAGCCTCTCAACTCTATATCTCTGGAGTTTTTTCTTAAAATTCCAGCCCACGTTTTGCTCTCAAACTAAACTGACTTCTTATTCGTCCAAAATCCAGCCCCCTCTTAGTCAAAAATGACTCTATTTATAACCAAAACTGACCCCCTATCACTGCCTTGAACTCCCCAAAACTAATTATGCTCATCCCCTCCAAATCCCCACTCCTATTTCTTATCTTGATTCAAGTTAACTTGGTTCCCCACACTTGGTTCCCTATTGTTTCAAAAAGGTCATGGGGTATTAAATAAATCCCATGCTATTATGTTTTGTCCCCCATTGATATTAAACTAATGGTATTTAAACAACCACTTGACAGACCCTTAAATTAGTCTTAATTACAGCACTGTTAAATCCCATTATTACCCCTTAAATCCCATGTATTACATGCTCTGCCCCAAGCCTTATTAATCTGATGTTACACCTATATAAGTTATAACCCTTACCCCTGACTCCTAATTGATCAACTAAACTACTACAACTATATCCAATTCCTAAACAAGTTCAGGAAATAGCTTCAAAGCAGAAGGTCAAGATCAAAAATCAAGAAAGTATCAATCCAGGGGAATGAGCTGATCATATTGGGAACCAATCCTGATCAACTCATACCAACTAATCAAACAGGTATTTGCTAAAGTCGAGCTAAAATTGAGGCATTTATGAATTAATAAGAAAGGTTCAAGTGAACAACCAAAGAGAACAAATTGCAACATATAAATGAACAGGCTGCTTAGTTCCAAAGGTGAAAACTGAACACACCAGCAGGTTCATTTCAATACAATGATGGCACAGAAAAGAGGCAAGATAGTGCACACTGAAATGAACAGAATTAGACTAATATCATGCTTTTCTAGTTTTAAGCAAATTAATTGACGACCCTTATTTAATCGATTACACATACACAGTTGGTGATAAACAAACAGAATCAAGCATACAAACAGGGTGATTCATGTGGCTAGGAGTTATGAAACTAATTATTCGACGACATTATTCGAATCAAATATACAGTTTATAACACATATATAACAACGGACAGAAGAAGAATCGACCAAATAAAAGGTCTGGAGATGGACAGAACAGTTGATACAAAAATAAAAAAAATCAATCAACCAAACTAAACAGATAAACAGATATAAACATAAACATAGAACAAAGGGGAAAAGAAAAAATGCCTCAGTACTCAGAGACTAGACGACCCAGGTTCGAACTCAGACTTGAACATTTTGAGATCGAACGGACCTTAATCGAGTGTTCTCAATTGAGAACACTTCGACTAAGGTCTATTAGACCCCAAATCTTCCTTTAATTTGGACAGAATCCATGGTTTGGACTTTCTAGGGTTCTTACGTTCGATTTGTGGTTCGAACATTTCTGGCCAGATTCGAACCAAACCAACGTTGGCTTGGTGACGAGGGAGGTCTGGGGGTTGTCTGGTATGAATTTGGGCTTGGTTGGGGTAGGTTAAGGTTTTGCTCGAATCTTCAAATGAAGATTCAAGAAGTTTGAGGATGATTCGAAGCAAATGGTTCATGGATTCGTGTTCAGGGTGGTGAGAAGGCTTTAGGTGTAATTTTGGTGGCCGGCGGCGTTGTTGCCGCCGGGTTTCAAGCGGAGGTATCGCATGGCGGCTAGGGTTCTGCCCTAGGTCGTCTCTGAGTGAGAGAGACGAAGAACAGTGGTGAGGGGGGTGTTTGGATTGGGGGGCTGGGATGAGAGATTGATCTTATATAGGACGGGGGAGTTCAATCTTGGCCGTTGGATTATCAATGATCAACGGCCTGGATCATCCACTCAAAATGAAACGGTGTCGTTTGGTTTAAGTTGGGGTTCGGTGGGAACCGGGTAACGGGTCGGGTTAGAAAATGGGTAAAGAGATGGAATCTCAGCCGTAGGATCATGCAAGATCAACGACTGAGATTACCTGGCCTGGAAACGGCGTCGTTTGGGCATATGTATGGCGAGGCAAATTTGGACCGTTGATCGAGTGAGATCAACGGTCAGGATGGGGTGTAACGGGAATGACATCGTTTGGACGCCTGCATTGCCAGGCCAATTGGACCGGGTAAAAGGGTGTTGAATTGGGATGGTTTGGTATGGGCCTGGTCCGATTTTTCACTTTAATTTTGCTCTTTTTCTTTTATTTTCTTTTAATTCCTAATTAACAAAAATTCTACAATAAATTGTAAAACCAAAAATTAACTAAAAAATATTAATTAACCCTTAACAACAATTAACAGACAAGATTCGACACCAATTAGGAACGAAAATCATGCAATTGTATACTTATTGACAAAAATAGAACAAATACATATTTTGTGATTTTCTTTCCTTTCAAACCAAACTATGGTTTAGTTAATTCCAAAATGCACAATTAAATCCTAAATAATCATGTAACATATATTTTTGTATATTTATTATTTTTTTCCCGTTAATTTAACACATAAACCCGCACACACAAGTGCAACCAATAGAAGAAAAATAACACAAAATTCACAACAATTGCAAATGATACAAAACTATTTTATTTTGAATTTTTTTGGAGTAGTTCTCGTATAGGGCAAAATCACGTGCTTACACACCCCCAATCCAAATCCTTTAACCATTTTCTTCGAATCAACCTGGAACTTCTCGAATCTTCAATTGAAGATTCGAGCAAAACTTGGACCTACCCCAACCAAGCCCAAACTCACACCCTGGCACCCCCTGACCTCCCTCATGCCGAAACCACCTTTGGTTTGGTTCGAATCAGGCTAGAACCGTTCGAATACCAAATCAAACCCCCAAGAACCCTAGAAAAACAAAGACTGAAATTTGTCCAAATTAAAAGAGTTTGGGTGTCTAACTGACCTTATTCGAAGTGTTCTTATTTGAGAACACTCGATTAAGGTCCGTTCGACCTCAAAAATCCAAGTCCGAGTTGGTCCCAAGGTCGTTTGTTTCTGATTTTTGTCACTGAGGTATTTTTCCCTTCCTTTGTTCTATTTTTGTGTTTATATCTGTTTATTTGTTTTGTTTAGTTTTATTGATTTTTCAATTTTTGTCGATTGTTCTGTCCATCTCCAGACCTTTTATTCGGTCAAATTATTCTGTTCATTTGAGTGTACGTTATAATCTACATTCGATTTGAATAACTTCGTCGAATAGTTAGCTTATAAGTTCTTTGTTTTTGTCAATACAACCTGAGTCACCTTGTTTGGTCTGTTCTATTATGCTTTGTTTATTTTTAAGTGTTGAATGTTATAGCCTATTAATTGTTGAATGTTATCGTCGATTAGTTTTTCATACTTAAATGCTAGAATAACATGATAATAATTTGATTCATGCCAGTACCCCTGCTTCTTTCTGTTCTGATTTTTGTGATTGAGATGAACTTGTTTGGTGTGTTTAGTTTTCCTCCTCAAACCAAGTTTCTTGACTCATTTGTATGTCACCCATGTTTTGCATATTTGTTCACCTGAACCTCATTCCTTGACTCTTTCTGGTCGAATCATTGTTTGAATTCCGCTAAGGAATTGGCTATAGCTGTGTAAATTGGTATTTAGTAACCAGTGTTGGTTATGACTTGTAGAGGTTTAAATACAGATAAGTAAGGCTTAGGGCAAGACAGTAATGTTCAGGGGATAGGGGGGTAATTTTGGGTTTTAACAGGGTTTTAATTAGTTTAAACTTAAAAGGTCTGTCAAGTGGTTAATTAAATACCATTAGTTTAATATCAGTGGGGAACCAAACAATAGGCATGGGAGTTAATAGTAATACTATAATACACTCATGACTCTTGATTGAAACAAGAAGGG
>MU786557.1:59537-82075 GCA_026770625.1 Nicotiana glauca | reverse complement strand
AACTAGGGAATACATTTCATGTTTTTATCAATTAGGAACCAACTTGTATAACAAGGGAATACTTTTCATGTCTTAGAAATTAGGCGCCCACCTGTATAACTAAGGAATACATTTCATGTTTTTGCAATTAGGCGCCCACCTGTATAACAAGGGAATACTTTTCATGTCTTACCAATTAGGCGCCCACCTGTATAACTAGGGAATACATTTCATGTTTTTTGCATTTAGGCGGCCACCTGTATAACAAAGGAATACTTTTTGCGTCTTAGCAATTAGGCGCCCACCTGTATAATAAGGGAATACTTTTCATATTTTACCAATTAGGCGCCCACCTGTATAACAAGGAATACTTTTCATATTTTACCAATTAGGTGCCCACCTGTATAACAAGGGAGTACTTTTCATATTTTACCAATTAGGCGCCCACATGTATAACAGGGGAATACTTATAATGTCTTAGCAATTAGGCGCCCACATGTATAACAGGGGAATACTTTTCATATCTTAGCAATTAGGCGCCCACCTGTATAACGAGGGAATACTTTTCATATCTTAGCAATTAGGCGCCCACCTGTATAACGAGGGAATACTTTTCATGTCCTAGCAATTAGGCGCCCACCTGTATAACGAGGGAATACTTTTCATATCTTAGCAATTAGGCGCCCACCTGTATAACAAGGGAATACTTTTCATATCTTAGCAATTAGGCGCCCACCTGTATAACAAGGGAATACTTTTCATATCTTAGCAATTAGGCGCCCACCTGTATAACAAGGGAATACTTTTCATATCTTAGCAATTAGGCGCCCACCTGTATAACAAGGGAATACTTTTCATATCTTAGCAATTAGGCGCCCACCTGTATAACAAGGGAATACTTTTCATATCTTAGCAATTAGGCGCCCACCTGTATAACAAGGGAATACTTTTCATATCTTAGCAATTAGGCGCCCACCTGTATAACAAGGGAATACTTTTCATATCTTAGCAATTAGGCGCCCACCTGTATAACAAGGGAATACTTTTCATGTCTTAGCAATTAGGCGCCCACCTGTATAACAAGGGAATACTTTTCATGTCTTAGCAATTAGGCGCCCACCTGTATAACAAGGGAATACTTTTCATGTCTTAGCAATTAGGCGCCCACCTGTATAACAAGGGAATACTTTTCATGTCTTAGCAATTAGGCGCCCACCTGTATAACAAGGGAATACTTTTCATGTCTTAGCAATTAGGCGCCCACCTGTATAACAAGGGAATACTTTTCATGTCTTAGCAATTAGGCGCCCACCTGTATAACAAGGGAATACTTTTCATGTCTTAGCAATTAGGCGCCCACCTGTATAACAAGGGAATACTTTTCATGTCTTAGCAATTAGGCGCCCACCTGTATAACAAGGGAATACTTTTCATGTCTTAGCAATTAGGCGCCCACCTGTATAACAAGGGAATACTTTTCATGTCTTACCAATTAGGTGCCCACCTGTATAACTAGGGAATACATTTCATGTTTTTGCATTTAGGCGCCCACCTGTATAACAAGGGTATACATTTCATGTCTTAGCAGATAGGCGCCCACCTGTATAACTAGGGAATAATTTCCATGTTTTTAGATAAATAGGCGCCCACGTGTATAACTAGGGAATAATTTCCATGTTTTTAGATAAATAGACGCCCACCTGCATAATAAGTGGAATAATTTTTGCATGTCTTTAGAATAATAGGTGCCCACCTGTATAATAAATGGAATAATTTTCATGTTTTAGATAAATAGGCGCCCACCTGTATAATAAGAGGAATATTTTTCATGTTTTAGATAAATAGGCGCCCACCTGTATAACAAGAGGAATATTTTTTCAGTCTTTACGTTTCAGGTATTGAAACCAGTAACCCACCATAAAGCAGAAGGTTACAACAAGAGTTCCCAGTGCAAATTCAAGCGCATGAGTCAAAAGAAAGATATGACAAATCTTGAGAGAAGAAGCCTTCGAGCCTTGGTTGTCCCCAGCATAACAGACTTGACAAAGAAAGCCGCATTCCGAGGAAGCATCAAAATGATCGATAAAGGAAGTCGTATCCTCAGCGGATTGAGCAAAATGATGAAAACTAGTATTCGGAAAAGCAGAAGGCCAGTGTCATCCCCAAGTTTGCGGAAGAAAGAAGCATCGGAGGAAACACAGGCCGACAAGAAAGAAAGGCGGCAAAAACAAGTTGAAGATAGATAGGATCTTGTGATCCGTAGGCTAGCCTAGCTTCCTGTTTTCTTTTTAGCACGGTGTAATAAAGAGATCAGTAAAGCAGTGGTAATGGCATGCAGCAGCAGTAACAGCAGAACCACAGTTCCCCGGTAGTCCCAGCTACCAAAACTTCCCGAACTACATTGACCTGATTCTTGTTTAGCCCAGGATATGTAGAAGGCCTCCCGAAGCAAAGACTCGATCAAAAATCTTTCAAAAAATGCTTCACACAGGAGTACTCGAACGGGCAAAAATCGCTCGTATCCGCTCATTTATCTTTGCACGAAAACTCTTCGTGTTTCCGGGCAAAGAGGGGCAGCTGTGAGCACGTGATTTTTGACCTATATGAGAATTACTCCCAAACATTCAAAATTAAACAGTTTTGTGTTGTGTTGATTTTCTGTGAATTTTGTGTAATTTCTTAATTATTATTTGCATTTTTGTCTGTGCGTGTTTATTTGTTAAATTAAAATAAAACACAAAAATGTGTTGCATTTACACTTAGGATTTATTAGGAGTAATTAAGTTTGTTTTACAAAAAATAAAAATCACAAAAAATAATACACTTTACATTTTAGCATTTAAAGGTCTAGCTGTGTGATTTATTTTAATTAATATTTAATTGTGTGTGATAATTGTTAGTAGAAGTTAATTAATATTTGTTTTAAGGTTATTTTGATTCTATAATGTAATTTAGAATTTTGGTTTAATAAGTTAGGAATTAAATAGAAAAAGAAGAAAAGAAGAAGAAAACAAGGCCAGCAAAATCGGACCAAGCCTACCCTAATCCAGGCCCAAATCGCCCCTAATCCCAGGCCCAATCGCCCGGTCCAAGACACCCGTCTCCCAATCCGTCAAAACGACGTAGTTTCATACCAGAACTACGTCGTTTAAGGACAACCCATCTCAGCCGTTCAATCCACGTAAATCCAACAGCCATTATTCATCCCTCAACCCTTAACCAACCCGATCCAACCTATTTACCACATAACCCGCCCCGTTATCACTCCAAACGACCCCGTTTCAGATTAGTCCACTTGATCTTAGCCGTTGGTTGTTGTAATCTAACAGCTTGGATTAAATGTCTAATTTTAATACCCCAAACCTGTTTTTACCTATTTCATTCACACAACCCCCTTTCACTCGTCTCTCTAACACAGACCCCCTCCATGTAATGCCGCCATCGGACCACCGCCTTCCGCCTACCGAAAATCGCCTCACGGTGGTTCCGGTAGGCCAATGACCTCCATTTTTACACCCTTGAACCCCCGTAACCTCCCCGTCCCAACCCTCGTACCTATTTACCTAGAATCATCCCCGAATTCCTTGAATCTTCAATCGAAGGTTTGAGCCAAAACTCAACCCATCCCAAACCACCCCAAATCGATACCCAACACTCCCTAGACCTCCCTCATACCCCAATCAACCTTTGTTCCGTTCAAATCCAACCCAAAACCCCCGAGTCCCAGAATGCCCGTATGAACCCTAGAAACCCAAAAATAGGGTTTCCGGCTAAATTCGATAGGAGATTGAGGTCTAATGGACCTTAATCTAGGTGTTCTCAACTGATAACACCCCGATTAAAGTCTGTTTGGCCTCAAAATTTTAAAGTCAGAGTTGGTCCAGGGTCCGTTCGGATTTCTGATTTTTCTCAAAGTATTCTCTTCTTTCTTTCTCTCTTCTATATTTATGTATTTGCTTGTTAGTTTTTTGGTAGTATTTTTATCCTTTTTGATTTCTTGCTAAATTTTCTGTTCTCCTCCTTAAGACCTTTTATTTGGTCGTTTGTTGTTTCTGATTGTTTGTTGAATGTGTTTGCCATAGAATACATATTTGCTTCGATTAGCATCGTCGAATAATTAGTTTCATATTTCCCCTTTCTAGGCCTAAGTACTGTGAATCACTGACTAGTTTGTTGATTATTATTTATCGATTTATATGTGTTGTAATCGATTAAAAGAATATCGTCGATTAGTTGTATGGGTTTGTTGTTTAGAACAATATGGCACTAATGTTTAATACTGATTGATTTCATCCGAGCTACTGTTTGAATTAGAATCTGTATTGTCTATGATTGAACTTAGGAATCTGAATTGGTTATAGTATAATTAGATTTAGTTGCAATTCAAATGGAGGGTTCAGAGCTTAGTGGACTGCCACCCTTGAGCATATGTTGAACCCTTAGGGCAGACCATAGTGTAAATACACCCTGGCAGGCATCTTTAGAGATAGTGAAACCTGCTGTTACAGCAGGGCACTCACTACATTCTGACTCCAAGAAATTTAATAGGTAAAACCCATACTTAGACAAACTCAAGTGGGGAAAAACAGAGGTAATAACATGGCTGGTCAGTTTTTAAAACATTTTAAAAAATAGGCTGAAAGGTTTTTAGTTTGGATATATAAGAAGAGAAGCTGGAATACATGGGGGAGATACATTATGGGAAGATAGATACACCCTGAAATATACATTAGAGATAGACTCTGAGATAGAAGCTGGAATACACACATTCTAGGATAGACATTCAGATATACATGGGGGCTGGAATATAGATTCTGATATACATTCTGGAACAGAAAAACACTATTCAATTATCCTTTTGGTTTAAGTCTGTTTCTCCCAGTTCATAGGTTGGATTGAACTCCTATAAGCCTTTTTTTCATTTAAAAAGATTAGAACAATAGTTGTTTTGAGCTAGCAATCCTGCCCCCTCCCCCCTATAACACTGTTACATTGCTTCCGAGATCAGAAATAGTTAAATTTTTCTCTGTTTCTATTTCCATATTTTAGTGTTCAAGTTATCTGAAGGTATCTGTTGAGTTTTTTTGGGTTCGATCTGTTGCTGTCTTGGTCTTCTGGAAATTGTTGTGTCCTGTTCTTGAGTCCTCTGTTGGGTTGAGTTATTCCTGGAGTTCCAGTTTGCTATTGTTGCTGCTGTATTTGTCTGTTGTTTGTTGTGAAGCTGCTACTGATCTCTACCTTCCTCGTTTATGATTTTTTCCAAATTCTAGCTACACATTTGTTACACTGGTATACAATGTAGCCGAAGTTCGAAGTATGAATAAAGTGGAACTTTAAAGCTCAAAGTCACTTAGTCGCATCTTCATATATTTAGTTGTATATATGTTAGTTATTTGTTCATTCGAATCATGTGAGTAGTATGTAAATGTATAAATAAATTCTGATCGGTAGTAGTCTAAGTTTGTGAATTCATTCCCATGTATGCTAGCTAGAAAAACCAATGATGTAGCATCCATGTACTGCCATCGCTAGTTTATTTCATTATAGCCCATTTAAATGCATATCAAGTTCTAATGTTAAATAATCAGTAGTTTATACTCTTTGGTTCATTTAGTCCCGTAAAAATAGTTTCCCTCAGCATCGATCTCGTTTCAGCCATATTGCAAATTTAAACGTGGATAACACCATGTAGTCGGGTTCAAACCAGAATAGGATGGCCCAGTCCCTGCTTTGCATCATTCACGTTCGGCCTGGGCCTGTAAATGTTAAACGGAGGCCTGTTTAGTTCATTTCAAACTCTAACAAGTCATGTTCACAATTCAACTACAAATAACTCGAAAATATAGGATGTTACTTCTCCTTTTCACTTTTAGAGAGGAAACGATGTAGGACACAAAAACATGTATAGTTAGGGCCCGGGTCCAGGTTGAAATTAGACCCGTTTGTTTAAAGGTCAAAAGGTATAGTTTTAACTTAATAAAAGCAATTCTAAATTAATTAAAAGAACATAGGTTATAACATGTATAAAAATCAGATATTCTAGCCATCTATAATAATTTAAGCGACCGTGCTAGAACCACGGGATCCGAGGGTGCCTAACACCTTCCCTCAGGTCAACAGAATTCCTTACTTAGAATTTCTGGTTCGCAGACTTCATTTGGAAAGTCGAAATTCCTCAATTTGGGATTTAAATAAATCGGTGACTTGGGACACCATAATTCATTCCAAGTGGCGACTCTGAAATAATAAAATAATCCCATTTCGAATATTGTCACTTAAATTGGAAAAACTCCTTCATATAATCCCTCGAAAGGGGGCGCGCCAAAAGAAGGTGTGACATTAGGCACCCCTTAAGATCCACTAGTGTGGTTCCCGGCCATGCTACGATTTTGACTTTAAAGAAAATAACCATATAAACTAATTTTCACATAAGGACTGCAAGTAGGTATGCATAATGGTCAATAAACATGCTGAAATTAGGGACTAGGTGGTTTTATGCTCGTTTCAAGGGAATGTCTAAATGCAGAAAATCAAAAAAGAGGAGTAAATGAACAGAGTTTTTTTTACAAGGAAAAAAATAATACAGAAAATTAAAGGGGAATTTAGGGACTGAAACGCATCATTTTTTTAAGAACTGAAATTACATTGATAAGACAATAATGAAATTGTTTAAGGGAAAGGAGGGTCCTAGGTTTGTAAAATACATGGATCATCCACACAACACCGGTAGCCAGTCGTACACATAGTGGTATCGTGTGATCATCATCTCCATGTCTACCCTTCCCACCCCGTTGAGGTATTAAGCGTGAAATGGTATTGTTGCTTATTGCATGCTATTACCCGCCCCAATACTATCAGTCCCGGAGGAATTTAGGACTACTAATCCTAATGGGAATGGATTTTGGACTTCATAGTTTCAAAGGAAAAAAAATACTAAGGCGACAAGCAAGAACACATACAACAAGTATGGGGGAAAGCACATAAACAAATAAGGCTCAAACAGGCCTCCTTAGATCAAAGAGAAAAAAAGCATATGGTTTAGCATGTCTTGCACGTACTGATTAGGGTCTGATTAAACTTAAAGGTTAAAGCATGCTGTTTTATCACATATTTTTTAGATTAGGAGTCTGAATTAGCCTTGACTAGATGTAGTTATCAAAATTGATATAGTTAATCAGTTGCCTATTAGTTTGCCTAGGTGAAACTCATAGATAGGATACCTAACAATGCATGAGTATACCGATTTTAAGGAAAAAAAGGGTTACTAATTCTAGAAAGGAATCTGCAGATTTTGGGGACTGATTTTAGATTCTGAAAACAAAACCAGTTCGATTAGTTTAAGCCTATAAGCATGGTCTCTACGTGTCATTGGTTTTGACAATTACAACAGTCCTACAGACATGATCTCTAAATGGAATGGTTATTAAACCTAACGTTATTTTGCCTAATGGTATGCATATGCAGAAATACAAAAGAACTTATAGGCATGCTTTCTAGATGCTGAAATACAGAATTATAAATATCCTATAGGCACGATTTCTAGATGCTGAAATGCAGAATTATAAAGATCCTATAGGCATGGTTTCTACCCTTCACATGCATCCATTCCCCACCCTTTTCCACTATCCATCCCAATAGTTACTACAAAGTTATTACAGACCGAATGAATCAAAAGGAAGTAAAAAAATTACATCAGCATTTGCAATTACATCTAATCAGCCTAATTCAGAATCAAGGTCCAACAATATGAGATAAATCAACTTCCAAGATCAGATTTCCAAAAGACTTTCTCATATTTGGAGTGTGTCAAAGTTCCCAAGAGTCTCATAGGAACTCCGGGCAATGCTTACACCCCAAAACATTTAGAATCAAGAAAATAGTGAAGTGTGGAAAGGTCAGCTCTCAAATGTCCAAGTTCAGAGGGAACTCGGGATCCCAAAGCAAGGCTCATAAGAGAGGGTCCGGACTTAAGATTCTAGGAATAGGTGTAAGTGCATAAGGGGAAGGGGATCAAGGAGAGACAGGGTAGACTGGTGGTCATGCCCAGCAATTGGGATGCTGGCACACCCTTGACCAGCCTACCAACCAAACAATTAAGAGTTTGGATCCATTGTGGATCAAGCCTAGGCCTGGACAGTAATTAGGATACTGTCAGGCCAGGGGCTTAACTCATCATATAAAAGGGGAATAGAGGTAAAGGGTTCATAACAGAAATAGAAGCGAAGAAACAAGATATGAAGCACAAATTATAGCATATAAGCAGTAAAGCAAACAAGAAGCCTGAAGTTGTAAAGTAAACACATAAGGGGTGAAGTAAAATATTTAAACAAAGGACATACCTGTTTCAAAGAAAATAAGTAAACAAAAGTAGCCTTGAAAAAGCCGGATTGCAAACAGCAGTTCCAAAAGATCTCAGGTAAAGCAGGATTAGGAAGCAGTATTGCTCGAGAAGTGAGTTCAATGTGTGTGAGTGATATTTTCAGTATTTTTCGATTGCTAGAGAAATTTTTCATGTCTGTCTCTGTAAGAGAGAGGTCTAGGTCCTTATATAGTTTTTTTTAAAACAAGTGAGGTAGGCAAAGAGTGCACAAACATAGAAACTAATCAATCAGTATTAATTAAGACAACTAGACTCCCTTAATTAGGGGGTCTAGGGAAAACAACTAAGGAAAAATTTTGAGGTAAGGAAACCATGTAGTGAACAAATAGGGTCAAGTGCATAGTTAGTAATTAAGGAAAGATGGAATGATAGTGTTAAAAATAAGGTATCAGTTTTGTAAAGTAGTAAAAAGATCCCGGATCACAAAGAACATTAGGTAATTAAGGAAAGAATAATTCAAACATTGGTACAGAATAACAGAGGAGATACAAAACACCAAGTATTTAAGGAAGACATCACAAGCCTAGGATTTTTACACAAAAGAATCAAAATAAACAGCCAGTAGAGTAAAAAGAGGGGTTCAATCGAAAGAAATCAGTGCTGAATCACTAGCATAATTAAAGGGATTTCAAAATCAATCCTTGGTTGAAATCTTTTGAAAGGGAAGTTTTCCCTCATATATAAAGCATATAGTTTAAACAAAAGAAAAAGCTTAACAATGAAAAATTTTAGAATCGCAGGCAAGTAGGAATTCGATTTCAGGCTCGCAGTGAGTCTGGAAACCTGGGGTTCCGAAGTGAAATCCTAGTGCTATCTATCCAAAGAAAACCCCCCAAATTTTAGGGTTTCAAGTGGAATCAGATGTGAGAAATTACTGGGAGGCAAACATACGTGATAGCAAACACATTGATTCAAGGCATGCTGGAGAAAAACTTGGAATTCAAACATATCTCAGAAGACAGTATTTAGCAGGAATGCCAATGAAACTCAGCAACGTGAAACAAAATCAAAGAGCATGAACTTAAACACATGCAGCAAAGAGTGAAGAACAACAACCTAGGTGAACAAAGAACAGTAAAAGTTCTTGCATAATTAGAAGATAAATAAGAGAATGAACTCGAGCACAATAAGAAATAAACATGCAAGTATAAAACACACATTAAAGGAGAACAAAAAGTCAGAAAATCTTTAAAAAAACTCTTTCCAGAAACCCTAAAAATCGAATGTGAATAAATTTAAAAAGAAACTTGGGGAAAAGTCCTAAAACGTCAAGCAAAGAACTTGCATGGCAGATCTAAGAAAAAAATAAGCAAGTGAAGAACCTTAGAAGGCTTAAAATGGCAGAAAAGACCCTAGAATAAGAAGGTCTTGAGGAAAGTCGGATCCTGAGTCGAAAAGACTCATATTGCATTGAACACGCCGAAAGATGGCCGAAGAGGCCATAGATCTTGCAGATCTGAGACGGATCTAAAGGAAGCAATGGAAGTCATGCCTCCAAACTCTGAGTAACCCCGGTTTAATGGTGAGGGAGAGTGAGCATAGGCCACCCATGGCTTGGAATGTCGTGGATTCCGGTGAAACATGGTTACAATCGGTGGGAGAAGATTAGGGTTTCGGAGAGGGATAGAGAGAATTTGAGATACGAGGAGTTTAGAGGCGGCGCATCTGATAGAATGATTTAGGTTTGGGGTGGTATGGAAATTTAAAAGGAAAGAAAGAATCACGGCTGTTGATCAAAATGATCAACGGCCATGATTAAAGGGGAAGTGGGGCAGGTTTAAAATTGGGTTGACGGGTCAGGTTAAAATTGGAACTGGGTTGTTTTAATTTGGGCGTAATTGGGGGTCAAATTGAGGCTAAAATTGAAATAGTAATGGGTTGTGTGTTAAATGGACACTTTTCCCCTCTTTCATTTTATAAAAATAGTTAAAATGATTTTAAAAATAAATTAAAAGCACTGAAGTAATTAATAATATATAAATATTAATCTAAAAATACCAGGAATAAATGATTGTCAAATGCCATTAATCGTAATATAGGACATAATTGCAATTTTATGCAATTTTAGTTTAAAAATATCAAAGAAATTTGTAAAAAATGTATAAAAATCACCTTTATTATATTTTGGTGTAAATACGAGGATGGAAATAAATTATTCACCAAAATAATAATTTTGGAAATAATTATTGGATTTTGCATTGTTAAAATAGACAATAAATTGATTTTAAAAATCATAAAAATTTGGGAAAAAATACTAAAACTTTTGGGCATACTTATATATGCAGACACATGCTATTTTGAAAGTATTTGGTATATGAAAAATATGATAGGGAAAAATTGGGTATCAACACCCACCATGTATCAATACTGCACCAAGTCCAATACGAAATGTGTCACAATATATTGTATAAAGTCCTGAACCTATGGGCAATACCAACACTGATGTCATAGTCAAAGCTGTCTTGAGCTTCTGAAAGCTCGCCTCACACTCATCCAACTACCTAAACATGGCACCCTTCTAGGTCAACCTAGTCATTGGGGTTGTTATAGATGAAAACCCCTCCATAAACTGACAGTAATAACCTGCCAATCTCAAGAAACTTCGGATCTTTATAGCTGATGTGGGTCTAGGCCATTCCTTGACTGTGTTAATCTTCTTATGATCCACCTGAATGCCCTCTGCTGATACAATGTGACCCAAGAAAGCAACTGAACTCAATGAAAACAAACATTTCAAAAATTTAGCATATAACTGGCTGTCTTTCATAGTTTGAAGAACGATAATGAAGATGCTGCATATGCTCCTCTTGGATGTGGGAGAAGATCAATATAACATCAATTAAAACAATCACGACGGAATCCAGATAGAGCTTGAACATCCTGTTCATCAAATACATAAATGTTGTTGGGCATTTGTCAAGCAAAATGACATCACTAAAAACTCATAATGCTTATATCGAGTCCGAAAAGCTGTCTTAGGGACATTGGATGCCCTAATCCTCAACTGATGGTTGCTAGACCTGAAACTAATCTTCGAAAACACCTTAACACACTGAAGATGATCAGATAAGTCATCAATCCTTAGAAATGGATACTTGTTCTTGATATTGACTTTGTTCAACTGCCGATAGTCTAAGCACAATCTCATTGACCATCATTCTTCTTTACAAACAACACTGGCGCACCCCAAGGCGAAACACAATGCTTAATGAAGCCCTTATCAAGCAATTCTTGTAACTGCTCCTTCAATTATTTCAAATCTAGAGGGACCATACAGTATGGCGGAGTATAAATGGACTGAGTTCCCAGAACCATATCAATATAGAAGTCAATATCCCAATAGGATTGAATCCCCGACTAGTCTGCAAGAAATACCTCAGGAAATTCTTGAACAACTGGTACATAATCCATGGAAGGAACCTCCGCACTAGAATCATGGGCATAATCAAAATAATATAGACGACCCTTCTCGACCATATGCCGAGCCTAATATAAGAAATATTGGCGCGACAGTCCAATATAGAATGATAAGGTGACAGCCAATCCATTCCCAAAATGGCATCGAAATCAATCATATCGAGAAGCAAGAGATATACATGAGTCTCACAACCCCATATAATAACCATACATAAATGATAGACACGATCTACAATAATCGCATCCCCCTCAGGTATGGAAACTTACACAGAGGCACTCAAAGAATCACGTGGCACAACCAAATATGAAGCAAAACAGAATGACACATATGAATAAGTAGATCACGGATCAAATATTACTGAGGCATCCTACTGAAAACTGAAACTGTACCTGTGATAACCGTGTCAGATTACTCAGCCTCAGGCCTGGCTGTAAAAGCATAGCATCAGGGTTGGGCCCCACCACTCTGAACTATATCCCTGGGATGGCCTCCAGCTAGCTGGTCCACCTCTAGCGGCCTGAACTCCACCTCTAATACCTCAACCTCCTCCTCTAGTTGGCTAACCCCTACCTCTAGTTGGCTAAGCAACCGACAGAATACCCGATGCTGGGACCATGGTTTGAGAACCCTAATGTCGAGAACCACTCGATGCTCGAGGGAAATACCTAGCAATATGCCTGAATCCCCACAAGTATAACAAGACTTTGGTTGTTGTGGATGATGACCTTGAAAGTGACCTTGGCGGCCTAAGTAATCACCCTAAAAACTCTGAAGCGGAGGTGCACTGATTGGAGCTAGTGGTGCATTGTAGGATAGCTGATCGGAATACTACATATGAGGACCACAACCACCTGAAGCACCGTGAGAAGTCTGAAGTGCGGAATGAAATGGTTTGGGAGGATGGCCTCTACCAAAAGAACCCGGCCTCCAGATGAGTCTCCACTGAATCCAACGGAGTGATGAGGACTCTTACCAGATCTCTGACCAGTCCCTTGGGCTAAAACCACCTCAACTCATCTGGACACATTGGCCACATCCTCGAAAGAAATCTCGCTTCCTGTCTCCTTAGCCATCTGCAATCTGATAGGATGAGCGAGTCCCTTAATAAACCTCCTCACTTTCTCTCTCGATAGGGAGTAAAAGAAGAGCATGATAGGTCAAATCAGTGAAGCGGGTCTCGTACTGAGTAACAAACATGCTGCCATGCTGGAGACGCTCGAATTGCCTGTGATAGTCCTCTCTCAAAGTAATCGGAAGGAACTTCTCGAGAAATAGCTGAGAGAACTAGTCCCAAGTGAAAGAGGGCGACCCAACTGGTTTGGCCAAACAAAAATTCCTCCACTATTTCTTGGCGGAACCTTCAGACGAAAGGCAACAAAGTCGAACCCATTAGTCTCCACTATCCCTACATTCCGTAACATCTCGTGACAATAGTCTAGATAATCCTAGGGATCCTCTGAAGATGTACCGACGTAGGTAGGTGAAAATCTTGGTAAACCTATCAAACCTCCACAAAGCATCATAAGACATAGCTGACCCATCACCTGTTTGTGACGTAACACCCAGTGGAACTACCCCAACTGCCTGCGCTACTCGAGTCTTAAACTGAGGATCCATCTGCTTTGGAGTGTGAGTAGCAGGAGCTTGTGCTCCTCCCCCATCCCGAGAGATGGCTCGTGCTATAGGGAATGTGTGTGCCTAAGTAACACTCTCCATAAGAACCACTAGACGGACCAAAGCATCCTGAAGCACTGCGGTGGCAATGAACCCCTCTAGAACCCGAGCCGGTCCGGCATGAACAGTCTGGGCCGGGACCTCATCATCAAACTCTACCTTAGGCTCCGCCACTTTCTCTGCTGCTCGAGCTTTAGGCTAAGACCTACACCTTCCACGGCCTCTAACACAGCCTCGGCCTCATCCTTTGCCCTTCATAGTAGCTGTCACTGGGGGATCGGGTTACTGATCAGTTGATAAAACACTAAATTTTCTCGCCATATGAGAAAGGACAAGAGTAGAAAGTTCAATTAGCACTGAGAGATCAAATCACATGATAAAGAAGGATAGAAGTGAAATTGTTCCTATACTCTGTAGCTTCTAGGGATAAGCACAAGCGTTTCCGTACTGATCCCTCGGATTCTACATAGTTTTTCGTTAATTGTGAGACCTAGGCAACTTAGTGATCTGATACCAACTTGTCACGACCCGAATTTCCCACCATAAGGATCTTGATGGCACAAAACATTTCAGAATGCTAGGAAAGCTAACATATAAAGAATTAATATGCTAACCACTATCCAATTCAGTAAATACCAATATTTATACCAAAATAGAGTAAAGAAGTGCGGTAATTCATAACAACTCAAGTAGTAATACACGACTACCCAAAATCTGATTTCACAATCCACGAACTTCTGAGAGTCTCTACAGATAATGGCTGAAAGAAAATACAAATGTTCTCGAATTAAAGAAAAACAAGAAAACAAGAATAATTGGAAGGGGACTCCAAGGTCAATGAACATCGGCAGATCTAACTTGGGTCTCTTGTTGGACTGAAGGAAGCAACCCAACTCTGATCAACACGGTTGATTACCAAAATCTGCACAGAAAGTGCAGAGTGCAGTATCAGTACAACCGATCCCACTAACCTCGGCGAAGTAATGATGAGGTTAGGACAAGATACATATATAAACCGTGTTTAGTTAAGCAATATATAGGCATAATAATAGATAATAGAAATTAAACACATATTAACAAGAGAGGGAAAACATGCTGAGGGGAGTACGACATCATGATAATAGAACGGTAAAGTAACAAAGCAAAACAAGTGCATACCATCACCCTTCGTGCTTTTACTTTCATCCTCACCATAACAAATGAAATGAATAATGTTAATGAGTATAAAATGACACAGCACCGTTCGTGCTTTACACTCTTCCTCACATGATAATAAATATGCAATGGCATGGCATCACCCTTCGTGCTTTACACTCTTCCTCACCCAAACAACAAAACAATAACAACCAAGCAATAAAATTATTAATAACAAGCCCCATATCAGTATTTAGTTTCCCAATTTAAACCTCAACTTCAAGTCATTACTCAACAAATGTCCAATTCCAGTAAAACACGATAAGAATTGTCTAACATGAAGGATAACTAGTTTAAGCATGAACAATATGAATAAACAATACGACAATTATGACAACAAGACTCACTCGCATGCTATGACCTGACAACAACATATAGGTACTCGTCACCACACCTATACATCATACTCAACAACCAAACACATAGCAAATAGACAACAATACCTAATCCCTCAATCTAAGGTAAGTCACAATATTTACCTCGATTCCACGGCCAAACTCAAGCCTCAAACATTGCTTTTCCCTTCTCATGAGCTCCCGGGCCAATAGAATCTAGAAAATTACCAACCCAAACAATTCAATTTAAGCCTGAGGAACTACACACGATTGCATGAAATTCAATTAAGGCCATTTTGGAAAAAGTCAACAAAAGACAACACCCAGGCCCGCATTGTCCAAACCCGAGACTCGGTCAAAATCTCGATTACCCATTCACCCCTAAGTCCGGATATATAATTTATTTTGGGATCCGACTCAATTTGAGGTCTAAATCCTCAAATTTCAAAATTCTAAGTTCTACCAAAAAATCCCAAATTCCACCATAAAAACCCTAGATTCTAGGATGAAATCATGTAAAAAGAAGTATAAGAGTAAAAGAATAAGTTAAAAATTACTTATGATTTGGGGAAGAAGAAGTGTTCGGAAAATCATATCTTATGTTTTATTTGAAAAATAGAAGAATGACTGAAAAATCCCGCTTTTATAGCACCCTTTGATCCTCACTACGTGGTCCACGAAACCCCAAGCGCGACTGAGAAACCTCCACCACTGTCTGTGAAGTTCCCACCGCGGACGCACTTTCAAGATCCAAGATCTGCAACTCTACAACTATCCAACATCAAAAAAAATTTCTAAGTCCAAACATGTCGTAGCTTATCCGAAACTCACCAGAGCCCTTGGGGCTCCAAACCAAACATGCACACAATTCATAACACCTAGAACTACGAATTTAACACCAAATTGCACGAAATCTTCAAGAGAGTTTGAAAACTTATAACTTTTCAACCAAAGGTCTGAACCACGTCAAATCAGTCTTGTTTCTCACCAAATTTCACAGATAAGGTATAAATATCATAAAGAACCTGTACCAGGATTCGGAATAAAAATATAGGACCGATACTAACAAGATTAAATTCATTAAATTATTATATTTTTAGCCTTTTAAATTTTCTTCAAAAATTTATTTCTCGGGATAGGGACCTCGAATTCGATTCCGGGCATCCGCCTAGGTCCCATATTTTCCTAACGACCCACCAGACCATCATAATACGGGTATGGGTCCATTTACCCAAAACATTGACCGAAATAAACTAAAATCAACTTTTTAAGCCAATTATTTTTTCAATTTCTACATAAAGTCTTTCTAGAAATATGCCTAGACTGCGCACGCAAATCGAGAAGGAATAGTATGAGGTTTTGAAAGTTTCAGAACATGGAATTCGAGTTATAAAATAGAATATGACCTTTTGGGTCATCACATTCTCCACCTCTAAAATTAGCGTTCGTCCTTGAACAGACATAGAAAAGTACTTGAGCCAGAGAAATGATGGGGATATCTGCTCCTCATATCGGAGTCGGACTCCCAGATAGCTGCCCCAAGATGCTGACCTATCCACTGCACACGAACCAAAGGGTGACCCTTCGATCTCCACTGACTAACCTGCCGGTCTAGAATAGTTACCTGCTCCTTCTCGTATGTCAAATTCTTCTCCAATTGGATAGTGCTGAAATCTAACATGTGGGACGGATCGTCATGACACTTCCAAAGTATGGACACATGAAACACAGCTGCATCGTGGATAAACCTGGTGGCAACGTAGGTTTGCAGTCCATATCTCCCACTCGATCAAGGATATCAAAAGGCCCAATGAACCTAGGGATTAAATTTCAGTTCTTCCCAAACCACATCACACCCTTCATAGGTGACACCCGAAGGAACACTCTCTCTCTCCGACCATGAATTCCACACTACGGACCTAACAGTCAGTATAACTCTTTTGCTTGGACTGAGCTGTACGAAGTCTATCTTGAATGATCTTAACCTTATCCAAGGAATCCTGCACTAAATCTGTACCCAATAACCGAGCCTCCCCTTGCTCAAACCATCCAACCGTCGATCAACACCGTCTACAATATAATTCCTCATAGGGAGGCATCTAGATGTTACACTGATAAGTATCATTTTAGGCAAACTCCGCTAATGGTAAGAACTCATCCGAAGAACCTCCAAAGTCAATAACATGGGAGCGGAGCATATCCTCCAAGATTTGAATAGTATGCTCAGGTTGTCCGCTCGTCTGAAGTTGAAATTTTGTGCTAAACTCGACCCGCGTACCCAACTCACGCTGCACTGCTCCCCATAAATTCAAGGTAAATTGCATACCTGTATAAAAAATGATAGACACACACACACACCATGAAGACAACGATCTCACAGATATAAATCTGTGGTAACCGTTCCGAAGAGTAGGAAATTGCCACATAAATGAAATGCACTGACTTGGCCAGCCTATCCACAATAACCAATATTGCATCAAACTTCCTCTAAAATCGTGGCAGTCCAACAATGAAATCGATAGTGATACGCTCCCACTTCCACTCAGAAATCTCAATCTTTTGAAGCAAACGACCAGGTCTCTATTGATCATACTTTACTTGCTGATAATTCAAACACTAAGCTACATATAATTCTCCTGTAAGTCCTGATATATCTTAGCGGCACCCAGATGAATTGAATACTAGCAACTATGGGCCTCGTCTAGAATCAACTCATGAAGCCCATCCATATTAGGCACAAACATAACCCTGCATCCACAAAACTCCGTCATCTCTAACTGTAACTTGCATCGCATCACCATTTCGCACTATGTCCTTAAGGACATGCAAATGAGGGTCATCATATTTTCGCTGCCTGATATGCTCAAACAAAGAAGACTGAGTGACGGTGCAAGCTAAAACACAACTAGGCTCAGAAACATCCTACCTCACAAACTGATTGGCCAAAGCCTGAACATCTAAGGCAAGTGGTCTTTCACCGACTGGTATATACGCAAGGCTGCTGGCATTCTTGTTGGCCATTCTCCTGCTTCCGACTTTGCTTTGACTTGTTTCTTTGGACTTTCTCTGACTGGCCATGACTTCCCGGTTGACTTTCAACTCTGTAATCTTGATGCCCCAAACGTTTTCCCTCGTACTACTGTTTTCGTGTTTCTATTTCCTTCTTGTGAAATTTTGCTTCTCCCTCCAATTTTCTGATTACCCTTCTGATGGGATTTGCATTGGTCCTTCATGTTTTACTTTCTTTTGATATGTTACAATCTCGTTGTGCCATACAACTGGGAAGCTGGTAGTTAGCTTTGACTGAAACGTCTTATAGATAGAATTCAAGAAAAATGAAATGCAATGACCTCGAAGATTTTGAGGATAAAAAGACTCCAAAAAGAAAAAGAGGATAGGACTTATCTGAGTGGAAAGGCTGAGTCCATTGATCGTGCCATGCATTTTAGATTAACCAACCTAGTCTGTCCAACCAATCAACTGTCAATTTCCACATTTTTCTATTCCATACTTTCACAACCCGACTTTCACCAAAACCCAAACCTCGCTTGTTTTGCCATGTTTCAAACACCTTTCAACCACATAATTTCTTCATTTGTCCAATCTGAAAACTCACTTTCGCCTTATGGTGCCCATGAGGATTTTCACCAATAAGACTCTCTCATTTTTAATATCTCTCAAACTCACTTCGCCTTACGGTGCCCGTGAGGGTTTTCACCAATAAGACTCTCTCATTTTTAATTTTCCTTTCTTTTGATACCAGAGTGTTGTCTACAACATAAATCACCTTACCTGCTTATATTGACATTTCTTAAAATTGATCAGAAGGTCTTTCTTTGGACCGTAATGTGGTTTTAGATGGGTTCAGAAAGAAGGGTATAAAGGCTCAAAATATTTCAACGTGGGTTCAGAAATTACAACTTTCGAAATCAGATTTCCCGCAACAACCACAACTTCTGCCCCAGTTTCATTCTTGGGGATTCTTGGACTTTTCTTTGGTTGTGACTGAACCTCAGTGAGGCTGCCTACGTACCCTTTCGGGATCAAGTCAAACGTAGTTCAGGCAACTACATTTGTTGTTGTGATGTTTTCCTTCCTTCCATTATTATTCTTTTCTTTTCTTTTCTTTCTTTTCTTGTTTTCTTTTCTTTTGTTTTCTTTTCTTTTTCTTTTCTTCTTTTCTTCTTTTCTTCTTTTCTTGTTTCTCCACTTGATTTCCCCGTTCAATCCTCGAATTTTGTTGTTGATTCCGAAAGAGGGATACGAAAGAAAATATAATAATAAGATTCAAAGGGATAACAAAGGATAAAGTGTCTGGATAGTAGAACAAAATGCCTTCATCATTTCAATCTCAAAACATGTCAAATACAATCAAGTACATAAAGATAAAGAAATCATACGTAATATCTTTTGACTGCATCAGAATTGATAGCCATTTATACACATTTCCCTTCCACATCTGTTAGATACAATGCACTATTGGACAACACTCGTGTTACAACAAATAGTCCCTGCCAGTTGGGGGTGAACTTTCCTTTTGCTTCAGCCCAATGAGGTAAAATACGCCTTAATACCAATTGTCCTACTTCAAATTTCCGCGGACGCACTTTCTTGTTATAAGCTCTTTCCATTCTCCGTTGGTACAACTGTCCATGACATACTGCTGCCAATCTCTTTTCATCAATCAAGCTCAATTGTTCAAAATGGGCTTTGACCCATTCATCATCATCAATTTCCGCCTCTGCAATAATACGAAGGGAGGGTATTTCAACTTCTGCAGGTATCACTGCCTCCGTACCGTACACCAATGAATAAGGAGTCGCCCCTACTGAAGTGCGAACAGTAGTGCGGTATCCTAACAAAGCAAAAGGTAGTTTCTCATGCCACTGCCTGGAACCTTCCACCATTTTTTGAAGTATTTTCTTGATGTTCTTATTAGCTGCCTCAACTGCTCCATTCGCCTTAGGACGATATGGTGTGGAATTGCGGTGTGTGATTTTAAACTTCTGACATGTCTCTGCCATCAGATGACTATTAAGATTGGCACCATCTGTGATAATCACCTTCAGAATTGTGAATCGGCAAATGATATTTGAATGCACAAAATCGACCACTGCCTTCTTGGTCACTGATTTGAAAGTTTTCGCCTCAACCCACTTAGTAAAATAATCAATGGCTACCAGAATAAACCTGTGCCCATTAGATGCTGCTGGCTCGATTGGCCCAATGACGTCCATTCCCCAAGCAACGAAGGGCCATGGTGCCGACATTGCGTGCAACTCAGATGGAGGAGAATGAATCAAATCTCTATGTACTTGACACTGATGACACTTGCGTATGAAACTGATACAGTCTCGTTCCATAGTGAGCCAATAATATCCTGCTCAAAGAATCTTTTTGGCTAGTACATACCCACTCATATGAGGTCCACAAACTCCTGCATGTACCTCGGTCATGATAGTTGTAGCGTGTTTAGCATCCATGCACCTCAATAAACCAAGATCTGGAGTTCTTTTGTACAACACTCCACCGCTAAAGAAAAATCCGATTGCCAAGCGTCTAATGGCTCTCTTTTGGTCTCCTCTGTCCTATACCAGATATACTCCCATTCTGAGGTATTCTTTAATATCATGAAACTATGGCTCGCCATCAAGCTCTTCTTCCACCATATTACAATAAGCATGTTGATCTCGGACCTGAATCTGTAATGGGTCCATATAAGCCTTATCCGGATGATGCAACATTGACGCCAAAGTGGCCAAAGCGTCTGCAACTTCTTTGTGAATCCTTGGGATGTGCTTGAATTCTATTGATTGAAACCGCTGAAAAGGTTCATGCAAACATTACCGGTACGGTATGAGCTTTAAGTCTCGTGTCTCCCATTCTCCCTGAATTTGATGTACCAAAAGATCCGAGTCACCCATGACCAAGATCTCTTGTACACCCATATCTATAGCCATCCTCAATCCCAAAATACATGCCTCGTATTCAGCCATGTTATTGGTGCAGTAAAAGCGAAGCTGAGCTGTAACAGGGTAATGTTGCCCTGTTTCTGTGATAAGTACCGCTCCTATCCCAACGCCTTTGTTGTTGACAGCCCCATCAAAGAACAATTTCCATCCAGGTTTTTCATCTTGTTCCGATTCCTCAATATGCATTGCCTTCTCATCAGGAAAATATGTTTTCAATGGTTCATATTTGTCATCAACTGGATACTCCGCTAGGTGATCAGCCACTGCTTGTGCTTTCATTGCAGTACGAGTCACATAGACAATATCGAATACTGTGAGCAGGATTTGCCACTTAGCAAGCCTTCCTGTGGGCACGGGCTTCTGAAAAATGTACTTCAACGGATCCAATCGCGAGATGAGATAAGTGGTATATGCTGACAAATAATGTTTCAACTTCTGTGCTACCCAGGTCAAAGCAGAGCATGTTCTCTCCAGTTGAGTGTATTTTACCTCATAAGATGTGAACTTTTTGCTGAGGTAGTAATGTCACGACCCGGATTTATCCCACCATTGGGCGTCGTGATGGCGCCTACTAACGGAGCTAGGCCAGCCAAACATTATACATTCTCTATCAACATCACCAATAAAATATACTGTCAACAATTAGTAAATGCGGAAGACTTTTAAGTTTAATAAGATAATATAAGAATGCGGAATTTCAAAACACATCACTACCCCAAAACCTGGTGTCACTAGCTCACGGACTACTATAGAATACTACAACCAATCTGAATGAATAAAAATACATAAGTCTGTTTCGGAACAATGAAAACAAACTGAAATAAAGGAAAGGGACTTCGGCCTGCGAACGCCAGCTAGGCTACCTCGAAGAGTCCCCGGGCTGATGATAACTCCTGGAATAAATATCCTACTGCCGCTGTCCGAAATCTGCTCCTGGATCTGTGCACAAAAAAATGCACAGAGTGTAGTATCAGCACAACCGACCCCATGTGCTGGTAAGTGCCTGGCCTAACCCCGGCGAAGTAGTGACGAGGCTAGACAGGACTACCTAATCAACCTGTACAGTTCTATATACATATATACACCAAAACAACAGAAATACTGAAGCTAAACAAATAAGAGGGAGGGAACATGCTGTGGGGAGTACAATTGAATATACAGTTTATCAGTGTAATTAATAAATAGGGCACAACAATAATTATCACAGAATAAGAAATTCAATAGTTGTACGGCATCAACCTTTGTGCTTTTACTCTCATTCTCACCCAAACAATCACATAAAAATGCATGGCATCACCCTTCGTGCTTTTCCTCACATAACTCTCATTTCATGGCACGTAATGACCCTTCGTGCAAATATAATCAAATCAGAGCACGGAATGTACCTTCATGCGTAATTAGTCACAACATAGCACGGAATGACCCTTCGTGCAATTATAATCAAAAATAGCACGGAATGACCCTTCGGGCAATATCACTCTTCCTCACCCAAACAATCATATAAAAATGCACGGCATCACCCTTCGTGCTTTTCCTCACCTAACTCTCATTTCATGGCACGGAATGACCCTTCGTGCAAATATAAT